>CM065131.1:29180000-29422500 GCA_033026305.1 Cirrhinus molitorella
CACTTCGTGGAGGCCTAAATCCGCTTCGCATTGGGCGGTTCTTTGTCTCCACATCGTGCATTTAAAACCCTTTTTACTTTATTTTTATATATATATAAGTCCCAAGTCACCCCAAAATGTGCCTGTGGAGTTTCAGTTCAGAATACCCACAAATCATTTATTATATCATTTTGAAAATGCCTATTTTAAGTGAAAGCTGAAAAAACTGTGTATTTGCAGTCATGGCCAAAAATATCAGCACCCTTGTAATTCTGTCAGAAAATGCAACCTTACTCTTAGAAAATTGTTGCAGTTGCAAATGTTTTGGTACTCATTTGTATGTATGTTTGGTTTGTTTGTTTGTTTTTTATTTATTTATTTATTTATTCATTTGTATGGAACAACACACAAAAAAAACAGAAAAGAAAAAGCTAAATCTGATACAATTCCACACAGAACCCAAAAAATGCGCTGGACAAAATTATTGGCACCCTTAACTTAATATTTGATAGCACCCCCTTTGGAAAAAATAACTGAAATCAGTTACTTCCTGTAAATATGAATGAGATTCTTACACCTCTCTACTGGAATTTTGGACCACTCTTCTTTTGCAAACTGCTCCAGGTCATTCAGATTTGAAGGATGCCCTCTCCCAACTGCTGTTTTGAGATCTCTCCACAGGTGTTCTATGAGATTCAGATCTGGACTCATTGCTGGCAATTTCACAACTCTCTAGCCTTTGTCCTGCTGGAAGACCCATGACCTCTGGTGGAGACGCAGCTTTCTGACACTAGCCACTACGTTGCGCCCAAAAATTCTTGGTAATCTTCAGACTTCATGATACCGTTCACACAGTCAAGGCATCCAGTGCCAGAAGCAGTAAAGCAACCCCAAAACAACTTTGAAGCTCCACCATGTTTGACTGTAGGGACTGTGTTCTTTTCTTTGAAGGCCTCATTTCTTTTTCTGTAAACGGTGCCATGATGTCCTTTACCAAAAAGCTCTACTTTGGTCTCATCTCTCCACAGTATTTTCTCCCACACTGTAAAAAAAAAAAAACTGTTTCAACTTTAAGTGTTCATGCTGCCTTAAAATGTTACGTTTAGTCAACATGAAATGTTAAGTTGTACTACATGAAAACGTAGATAATTGAGTTGAGTAAACAAAAAATTTTAAGGCTTGCGAATAGCAAAAAATGCGTCATAGACAACTGTCATAATATTATTGCATATAAAAACAGGCAGCTGACTCTGGGGAGATGCCAGATGATGTGTTTACAGTTGAAGACAAAATTACTAGATGTTTAACAGAGCAAGAGAATGTTTTTACATTATTTCCTATTTTTTTCTTCTAGAGAAAGTCTGATTTCTTATAGTTTCTTGAATAAAAGAATTAAAAAATAAACAAATAAAAAATTGCTATGGACAATATTCCAGAAATTATTAGTTTGATTAGCTATAGAACAAACCACTGTTGTCCAATGACTTGCCAAATGAACCTAATTTGCCTGATTAAACTAGTTAACTTAGTTAAGCCTTTAAATTGCTCTTTAAGCTGAGGATTAGTATTTGCGAAATAACTAGTAAAATAATATGCACTGTCATCATGGCAAAGACAAAAGAAATGAGTTCTTGAGACTTGAGACTTGGACTTGAGAGAAAGAATTGTTAATGCTCATAAAGATGGAGAAGGATACACACGTTTATCAAAGCATTTTAAAGTGTCAAGAACTGCAGTGAGATGCATTATCAAGAAGTTTAAAAAGACCAACACAGTGCAGAACAAGACTGGCAGAGGCAGGAAGCGAAAGATTTCAAATACTTTGGAAAGAAAACTAGTGAGAGAGGTTTCTAAAGACCCAAGAACAACTGCCAAGACACTAGTGAATGACCTAGCCAAGTCTGGAATTGATGTCTCAACGAAGACAGTCAGTAGAGCCCTGCACAGGAATGAACTGCGAGGTTGCCGACCAAGAAAGACTCCACTTCTGAAGAAGAGACGCCTCCAAGCTAGAATGAAGTTTGCTAAGGACAACCTGGGAGAATGTGATGTATACTGGAAACGTGTCCCTTGGTCAGATGAGACAAAACAAGAGCTTTTTGGCCATAGAGATGTTGCCTATGTTTGGAGAAATAAGGGAGAGGCATTCAACCCCAAGAACACCATTCCCATTGTGAAACATGGTGGTGGGAGTATAATGCTGTGGGGATGTTGAAGGAAACATGAAAAAGGAACACTATAAGAAGATTTTGAAAGACAACCTCAGACAGTCTGCAAGAAAACTTGGTTTGGGTCAATATTTTGTCTTCCAGCATGATAACCACCCAAAGCATACCTCACTTCTGGTGAAGAAATACCTCCAAATGAGCAAAGTGAGTGTACTTGACTGGCCTGCACAAAGTCCAGACTTGAATCCATTAGAAAATCTGTGGGGCAAACTAAAGTCCAGAGTTTGTGCCAGAAGACCAACAAATCTGGAGGAGCTTGAGAGATTTGCTAAGGAAGAATGGGCTGTCATTCCTCAGGAGACATGCTTGAAACTTGTTGAGAACTACAGCAAACGACTAAAGGCTGTTATCAAGCAAAAAGGATGCACTATTGACTATTAACATCAGAGGGCTAATATTTTGACCAGTAGATTTTTTAAAATTCTTGGTTATACAAATAGAAATAAATGTATTACAAACCCTAAAAGCTTCCTGAATAAAGTATTATGTTCAAAAATGCTGTGTTGATAAAATCGTCTTTCTGTTAAACAACACTTGGGAGTTATTTGAAAAATAATGAAATATTTTATAAGGGGCTAATAATTTTGTCTTCAACTGTATATAGCAATAATAAATGTATGTGAATTTTCTTAATTAATAATTTTGATTTGGCTATGAATCGGCTCTACAGACGGCAAATTATAATGGACTTGCATGCATGCATGCATTGAAATACAGTGAATTTGTTTTTATATGCATCAGCCTGAAATCCTCAGTGTTTAGTCATGGTCATAGGCAATTTGATTATAGTGCACTGGTTCTGTTTTTATCGCAGGCGGAACAATTACCGTTGTCATTTTGTGCTATGGCTCACTATAATGAAACCAGATGGCCAGGAGGTCATCCTCAATTAAGGAAAATCCATTTCCATTCATAAAGTTATCCATTATAGTCTTCAGTTAATGTCCCCATTTCTTTTCATCAATATTAAGACCAGAAGCCATTCTAATCCTGCTGTCCATTATGTACAGGGTGCTGCTTTCATACTTTTCTAATCCCATCCCATCCCATCCTAGAAAATAAACACGTCTCCTTTTCCTTGATTAAAGTCTTAAACATACCAATGATTTTTACTTGCTTGAGGCAGGTTGACAGTTAGACTAGTAGGATAGCAGAAGGTTTACCAGCGCCTAAGTCTTACACAGGCCGCATTCGTACATTATTGATGCACTCTGCTTGGACAGGCAGCCCTAGTTGACATATGTCTTATCCCGCCACTGATCTCATTAGCTAACAAAGATTTTGACAAGCATGTGAAGTTTTGGGACCCTAGCTAGTCCACAGCTTTGTTGGTTTTGAAATTAGACCTGTGCTATGGCAGGTGTCTGCAAATATTTGAATAATATTAATATATTCAATGTCATGAATTTAAATAAAGAGTGATGGAAAAACAGGAATTATAGGCATTAGCATTTTAATGCCTTTCAGGGCAGGTCTGTTAAAGCTGATTCTTAGTTTCTTATTGACAATATAATGGGTTAGCACAAAGTTAGCTCTAGTGTTATCAGGCAATGCTATTAAAATAAAGGTTTTGTATTTGCATCAGCGCTTACATGATGAAACTTTAACATCTTTTTGGCTTACCATGGTTTTTTGAAGAACTGTTCACTGAAAGATTCTAACTATTGGACTTTATTTACATGTCTTCTTCTGCGCTTTGGTTAAGTTATATAACCTTAGACTGTAGACAGGAAATCTACAAGCTAATTCCTTGGTAAACACCATCTGGTCAGAAATTAGCAGAGGGAAAACAAACATAGTCTGTTGATGAAGATACCAAGCTCTCTCAGATTTGGCTCAACTGTTGGATTGTGAGTGTCGGCTGTAATTTGCTTAGCCATACAGGTCACACCCCTTCCAGAGATGAGGTTATTGGTTCTTGGATTTTTTTTTTTAAACCTGATACCATGAGATGGTGATTGAACCTCACCCTGTAACCATACTCTCGTCCTACAGGTCCACTCCATAGAGCTGGCCTATCGCTGTCATTGTGTCACCCATCCAACACAGGATAACAAGGAGCCAGAATGTTCAGCACAAAGAGGTCAGTACACAATAGCGGTTAACGATGTTTTAACATGCATTGTTTTTTTGTTTATCTCTGTTATCAGTGTTGTTTTTCAGGCCATGCATGACTATTGCTATTGCACATACTGCACATACTTGGGGTTAAATGCGTGTTCAAAACAATAGTCCTGCAACTGCATAGCAGCGTGCTTTCTTTAGAAACACAGAGAAGAATCATGCATTTGCAAATTGTTTTGTACACAAATGCTAAAGATGAAAAGCATTTTTTCCTGCAGCTTCAGCTGTTTTCAATGGGAGTGCCACATATTTAAAAATGCCAGCAGAGTGAGCTTGCTAGAGAGCTTGCCCCCTTTTTTTTTTTTTTTTCTTGTCACCGAAATGTTCAACTTGTGCTTATCAATGTCACTTTTTTTCCCCAGCCATCCAATCACAGTAAATAAAAGGCAGGATAAATCTAGCGTTCAATTTTCATATACAATGACTGAACAACAATGGAAAAGTAAATGTTGCTGGTCTTCGGGTATCAATAACTGGGTTTCCATACAAAGTTGTGAATTAAACTTGCGTGCAAAACCGGAATATCACATAAAACATTTGCAAATGAGCAATGTTTCCATCCAGTGATTGAAGGAGAACAAAATACTTCTCTTCCTGATAAAATGGAACTAAATATCACTAGAAAAAGTAGGAGAAGCCGCTGAATATAATAATTCAGAGGTGGATGCCTGCTGTTTGGGAACACAGTTGTGTAAGATGGTTCTAAGAGGCAATTATACAGAAATCCTTTGATGGCAGATTTTGCTCAGGCATTTCAGAATGACCAAAACAATATTTCAGATGCTGTGCAACAAGATTGGTCTACTGGGTTAATTAGTTTCTGTTCCATTACTTTTTTTGATATACATGGAGTAATTTATTTTTGGTGAACGCATTTCCATCTCCCATTATTCGCGTTTAGTCTTTTTCACACAAGTCTAAAACCACTGCAAGCAAGTGTAATAACTAAATTAAGGGAATTTTGTTGCGCTTCTTATGCAATACTTCAAAATGCACATAAAAACAGGGTGATGGAAACATGGCATAAGTCTGTACTAGATGACATCTATGAACTACAACAATAATATTACGAAAAATAATGAAACATTTTGTTAACTGCTCCTCTAAAATACTCGCAACTGGGCTTTTTCAGCTGGCTAAAAGTGTTTTAGTGGAGACATGTGGTTAATCTCATGCAAAATCAAGATCATGTTGTTAAAATTGGCATTTGCATGCATCTAAATGATGCAAATGTCAAGTTTAATATTTAGTTTAAAATACACAAGTCAAAAGTCTTCTTCTTCTTCTTCTTCTTCTTCTTCTTCTTCTTCTTCTTCTTCTTCTTCTTCTTCTTCTTCTTCTTCTTCTTCTTCTTCTTCTTCTTCTTCTTCTTCTTCTTCTTCTTCTTCTTCTTCTTCTTCGTTATTATTATTTAAAACAAGTAAAAAAAAAATTCAGGATACTTTGATAAATACAAAGTCCTAAAGATCAGCATTTATCTGAAAAAAAAAAAAAAAGCGCCTTCGTACATTATACACTATACCATTTAAAAGCTTGGAGTCTGAAATTAATACTTTTATTTAGCAAGGATGCTTTAAATTGAACAAAATGATGCTAAAGACATTTATAATGTTACAAAAGATTTCTATTTCAGATATATGCTGTTCTTCTGAACTTTATATTCATCAAAGAAACTGTTTCTTAAAAAAATGTTTTAAAATATATTACAATAGAAAAACGTTATTTTAAATGGTACAAATATTTCAGTTTACTGTTGTGTTTTTTTTTTTTTTTTTCTCTGTACATTGGATCAAATAAACGCAGGCTTGGTGAGAAGAACAGACTTATTTTAAAAATAAAAAATAAAAATCTTACTGTTCAGAAACTTTTGACTGATTGTTTTTACCGGTAGATGTGGAGAAGTGGCAGCAGTGGTCATCTGTTTACAATGGCTGGTGGTCATCCTATTTGATGCATGGACCAAAACAACAGTATAAACACATGTTCTTTTAAAAAATATATATCATAAAATGGTATTCTTGAACATAAATCAGTATGACAGACTTCTCTCTTGTGGGTTGCTTCCAGAGTGTGATTCTCATCACATAGTTCACTTTTAGTGTGAACTGCTTTTGTGTGTATCTGTGTGCGCCATAAACATGATGCATTTACATTAAATGCTTAAAGGGATAGTTCACCAAAAATGAAAATTCTGTCATCATATTACTCGCCCTCATATCGTTCAAAACCCATAAGACCTTCGTTAGTTAGGATATTTTTGATGAAATCTGAGAGCTTTCTGACCCTGCATAGACCGTAACGCAACTACCATGTTTAAGGCCAAAAAAGGCAGTAGAGACATTGTTAAAATAGTCTGTGACATCAGTGGTTTAACCTTAATTTTATGAAGCCACGAGAATATTTTTGTTTTCTCTGCACAGAAAAAGGAATGATTTTGTGCAACAATTTCTCTGATATCTCTGTCAGTCTTACAACGCTTCAGCGTCAGCAGCACCACACGCATACAAAAGTATTCTTTTTACGTTCCATGTGACAACCACTAATTGTCAAATTTGCTGTCTATGTAGGGTCAAAAAGCTCTTTGATTTCTAAAAAAAAATCTTAATTTGTGTTCCAAAGATGAACGAAGGTCTTATGGGTTTGGATCAACATGAGGATGAGTAATTAATGACAGAATTTATTTTTGGGTGAACTATCCCTTTAAGCATTTCATGTAAATGCACCGTGCTTATGGCACACACAAAAGCAGTTTACAATGAGATGAAGTGCGAGTTTTCTAAAAGTGAACTTTGTGATGAGAATCACACTCTGGAAGCAACCCACAAGAGATAAGTCTGCATTATCATTTAAATGGCGTAGACCCCAGGTGAAAGCAATCCTGGATTCTAATAAATGCAGGCTTTTCACAAGGTATTGCTGAAACATAAGTAGGGCTCTTGAATTTTTGCTTTAGCCCTGTGATGCATCATTAGGAGGTTCAAGCGTAAAAATCTCAAGAGGATTACATAATCCTCTCTAACCCCTAACACAAACCTCATCCCCACCCCATCCCACCGCACAGCTGTCATCCCGCTTGATGGATGCCATAATCTGGATTCCTCCATATGCACTTTCCATTCCAGTATTCTTAGGATGAAATATTCTCCTCAAGGCTTTCAGACGTGCTCTAATGGTCCGCCCAATTGCATTAAAGAGGACAGACTCCATTTCTGATTTATTGATGACTGCTTTTTGGGAATGTTAAAGGCCCTGTTTTATTTATACATTGTTAGTTTTTCTTCCTTTGTGCCAGTCAAAATGCATTCATGCCTTTTTCAGCAGCATTTCAGGATGTTTGGAAGGGAATCTGAGGTCCTTTGAGGTTTAGAGTTATTTTTACCTCCAGCACTACCAGGCAGTTATGTCTGAAAGGAAACTGTGATGAATTGCATGGAAAAAGTATATAAATCATTTTTATAGATTCCTGTTGATTATATTAACTTAAAAGAGTGTTTCTGACAAGAATAGTCTGACGCAAGATTTTAAGAGTTCAGTAGAAATGCTCATTTTATGCGGTTCTCCTAACGGCAGTATTATCAAACCTCATCTCTGGATTTGTCCCGGCTAATGGAGTAACTACGCAAGTACATGACGTAAGGCTAGAAAAGAAAGGTATTGGTTTACAGCTTTCTTAGTCCAGGTGAATAAGGATCGCAGTGGCAGGTTTAACTAATCACTAATCTAAATCAAGCTGAGAGCTGTTTCAGCTTTACCTGATTAACTGAAGGCATACTGTCTGTTTAGAATGGAACAAAACCATCTGTTACTGCAATATTTGGTTACAGGTGTTTGGTTCAGGGAAAAAATAACTGTTGGCAACGACAACAACAACAACAAAAAAAATTACTAAAGATTGAGTATTTAATTTAGTAATTGTTAAATACAGTTGAGGTCAAAAGTTTACATGCACCTTGCAGAATCTGCAAATTGTTAATTATTTTGCCAAAATAAGAGGGATCATACAAAATGCATTAATTTTTGTTATTTGTTTTTAGTACTGAGCTGAATAAGATATTTCACATTAAAGACATTACAGTTTAGAGAAAATAATAGTTAAATTTATAAAAATTACCCCGTTCAAAAGTTTACATACACTTGATTCTTAATACTGTTACCTGAATGATCCACAGCGCTTTTTTTTTTTTTTTTTTTTTTTTAGTGATAGTTGTTAATGAGTCCCTTGTTTGTCCTGAACATTTATACTATCCTCTGTTTTTTAGAAAAATCCTTCAGATCCCACACATTCTCTGGTTTTCCAGAATTTTTTTTTTTGTGTATTTGAAACCATCTTTGTCTTTTCACTGAACACAACTGAGGGACTTTTATGCAACTATTACAGAAGGTTCAAATGCTCACTGATGCTCTAAAATGAAACACAGTGCATTAAGAGCCGGGGGTGAAAACTTTTGGAATGTGAAGATCAGGGTATTTTGTCTTCGGGGAAACATGCAGGTATCTTCTGTAAATTCTGAAGGGCAGTACTAAATGAAGAAAATATGATATTTAGGCAAAATAAGAATTTTAATTCTGTTCAAAAGTTTACACCCCCTGCTCTTAATTACATTGTTAATGCAATCATAAACTTTTGAATGGGGTTATTTTTATAAATTCAATTATTTTCTTTTGTGGACTATAAGTAAACGTCTTTTGTAAAAATATCTTATTCAGGTCAGTACTAAATAAAACAAAAATAACATGCATTTTGTATGATCCCTCTTATTTTGGTAAAATAATTAACATTTTGCAGATTCTGAAACTTTTGACCTCAACTGTATATTAATTTTATATTAAAAAGCACAACCTAAAAAACGTTGTTCTTCTTTTTAAATATGCTATTTAATAAGATATTTAATAAGGATTTGCCATATAGCTGAGGTGCTCATGAGGGTGGTTTTCTTGATCCAGTCTGACTCAGTCATTTCCAGTGGTCTCTATACAAAAATGCCAAAAATGTAACACATACAGTATTAAATACAGTATAAAATATAACATAAGTATTGTTTATTATTATAGTAAACTAAAACCATTACTTGGAAAAAAATAGTCATTTTGTTTTAGCTAGTTGCTAAAGGAAAATGTTATTTTTATTAAGTTTATTTGCTAAACCATAACTAAAACTGAAAACAAAATTAATAAATATTCTAGTAAGGTTTAGTAAATAATAATAATAAATAATAATAATAATAATAATAATAAAAATAATAATAATAATAAAGCTTCTCTCTCTTACTATTTTCAATTTGTTATTCCAGAGGTACAGAATTGGATGAACTATTAAAATGATTTCTGAAGGATCATGTGACATTGAAGACTAATTGAAGAGTAATTGTTACTGAAAATTCAACTTTGCATCACAAGAATAAACTACAAATATATACTCTAAAATATATTAAAATAGAAAACTTGTTTAAAATATTTATTGTAAAACTTGTAAAAATATTTCACAATATTGCCATTTTACTGTTGTACTGTTTGATCATAAGAGGCTTTGTAGAGGCTTTAAAGGGATATTGGATGCAAAATTCACTTTTTTTTTACGCAGCACAGTGTTTGAATATAGGTGTGTGGACACAACCACCCTACAATGATAAAAATCCATTCACATTTTTTATTTATTCATTTTTTTTTTAAATCCAAAAGTCTCATAAGCAGGTGTTTTGTAGTTAGATGTAAAAGTGAACATAAGAGTCTTAATTTGTCTCCCAACATCAGAGGCACTGAGGACACAGTGGAGTAGTTTTGCTTTTGATGGTAACACGCCACCAAATACACAGACTGAAGAGAGGGGCGGAGTTAGCAGTAGCTCATTATCATTTAAAGAGACGTGCACCAAAATGGGTTGCTGGGGAGCTGTTTTTGACAAGGTAAGAGTGTTGTTTTACACGGCCATTGAGGAATTTTAACCAAAGTGTGTTGCAGATTTTTCATGAAGATCTTAAAGAATCATCCCAACTTGAAAATGGGCATCCGATGTCCTCTTTAACAGCAGTAAGTTTAACAGCAAATACTATAACCGGTAGGAGTTATACGATGCAATTTAGTCTCCATAGACATGGTGTTGTAAGATAAAAGCCATTTCTTACGGGATAAATGAAACATGCAGTCCCATCTGAATTATGCAAGAGGACAAAAAAAAAGTATTTTAGGAAGGCAATAGTAGGACATGTTGCTGTTGTTGTTGTGAAGCCTGTATAGTGCATATAAACACAAATACTCAGGCGCAGAGAGTTTATGGCTTTGCAGAGATGCCTAACCACATTGCTTCAACTGCACAAACAATGAGCACTTGACTAATTCAGAGTGACTGTTTTGTAGCTCTATTTAATACACTCACTGCACTTCTTGGAGAAAGTTTTAAAGGCTTCCTGAAAACGGAAGACACTCTTTCCTTAAGCAAAAGATCAGTAAAGTGGAAGAATATCACCTTAAAAAGTATGTATAGGTGAACTTTAATTTCCTTAGTGTCACCAGTGTAACTATGAAAAATGGCTGTGGGTGACAAATTGCCTTTAGGCTCTTCTTAATTGGTAACAAATCTTTTTTTATCTTCTGAGATGGTCATTTGTAGAGTTATAGATCTCCCACCTTCCTTAATTTAGTCTGACTTGTCTGTCTTTTCGCAGAAAGGCAGGAAACTTTGCAATAACAAGAGTGTCTGTCTATGAGAGCATGAAGGAACACAAAGTGCTTTTCTTAGAGTGGATTATGCAGCCTGTACTAGAAACTCAAGTGCTTGCGTAATAAGCCTGGAGTCCTTGGCTGATGTTACAAGAGTGATGAGGGGGGAGAAAAACATTGAATGCAACAGTGTAATTTATAGTCGTATTGAATTGCAAAAAAATAATATATGTAAATAATATGCATTTGATTGCAGCATATTAAATAATTTAATATTACATCCAAATCTCCAGAGACAAACCACTCATTTGAATACACTCTGAAAAGTGCATGTTTTTTTTTAAACTGAAGGGCACATTTTTAATAATCTAAGTTGTGTTTGACGGGTTGGACAAAATAACGTCTCTGAAAAATTGATTGGTCTCTGGTTTCTGTCTAACAGTGTCTCTCCTGGCTTTTAATAGAAATGCTGAATATCTTTTTTGCTTGCCTTGTTAAATTCTGCATATTTTATGGTCTGCTTTTAATCAATCAGATCAACAATCAGATTTTATTAGCATTCGAATGAGATTTTATTACAATTAATGAGTGATTGATGCAAACAGTGGGCCAAAATAGAAATAAAACTAAGATAAAAATCCTTTTAAGAATTATTTTAAAAATTGTTGTGCTTTTCAAATCGCTTTTAAATTTTCTGCTATAAAAAAAAAAAAAAAAATCCAGTTTCAATCCTGGATAGCAAACTCATTGGTGAAAAGTTGCAGTAACCCTGAAATTTTTTTTTACCTCTTATCTATGCAATTAAGCCATGTATTTGGTTGTCTCTGGAAGATTTATCTTTTTTTTTTTTTTTTTTTCTTATTTTATTTCAACTTTTCTTTTATCTGATCTTATTTCTTATTTCTCTTTATTATTTTTGTTTATTTTTATTTTATATTTTGTTGTCTTATTTTTTATTTCTATTTTATTTAATCTTTTTTTTAGCTTTATATTTTTGATCTTATTTCTTTTATTTTCTTATTTATCTATGCAATTAAGCCATGTATTTGGTGTCTCTGGAAGATTTTGTTTTTGTTTTGTTTTTTGTTTATTTTATTTTCTCTTATATTATTTTTTCTTATTTTTATTTCAACTATTATTTTATCTGATCTTATTTCTTATTTCTCTTTTTTTATTTTAATTTTATATTTTATCTTATTTTTTTTATTTAATTTTGTTGCTTTTTTATTTTATATTTTATTTTATTTCATTTTATTTTATATTCTTTTATTAGATCTTATTTTTATTTCTTTTATCTTATTTTATGTTGTTGCATTTCTTATTTTATATTTGTTTAATTTTTATTTAATATTGTAATTTCATTTTATTTAATTGTATTTGTTTTATATTTTATTGTTTATTTAATTCTCTTATTTTATTTAATTCAATTTTGCTATGTTTTCCCCTGCTAAACATGACCCTATCAGAACAGCTTGGCAATTTTTGGGTCATGACTCATCACCACTTCTTTAAGAAACAAATACTGCTTTACAACAGTGCTACAGCCTCATTAAAATGTTCTAAGCCCATCATAATAAATGTGTATCTAAAATTGCCATTGCACATGGGAAAAAAAGCCAAGTAAAGCCAAGTCATGCAAATAAATTTGCTGCATAAACAGTTCAGTTGCAATCTCTCTATTTATGGCTGCGCTCCAGTATCTTATTTGTTGCAGAAATCTGTATTTCTTCTGCTATTTTAGATTCAACTGTGTATTTCTGTCTTGGCTTTGTGAAAACAGATGTCTCCCCAGTAGTCTCTTTCTTTTTGTTAGTGTTTGTTTTTGTACAACATATTCAACAGTGACCCAGTTCTAGACTTTGATGTCAGAATCTCGGTTCGACGAAGGCACAGAATGTGAATATTTAATATTCCTCATATTATCATCAGGGGCTGTGCAATTCCAAGCTCAATGCTGGATTTAACAATTTCATTACAAAAACATACAACGACTTTGCATCTGTCGTCTTTTGTTGGCATTATATTGCATTGGTGATGCCAGAGTGTTCCCATGAGGTTGCTAAGGTCTTCTTTGTTTTTTTTTTAAGTCCCTTGGGTTTTTTAAATGGTGAAATATTTGAAAAATCTTTCAGTCATCCTTTATAGGCACAAGACATTTAGGTATAATTCAGAATATAATGCTCAGAATAAGGTTAGTTAATATTTCACTGTCTAATAAGATCAGTGCCCATAGAGTATCGATCTAACACCTGCCGCTGTTATGTAATTTTTAAGGAGTTTTAGTCAGCAGGAGTTTGAGCAGATTAAAATCTGTCATAATCTCCATTAATGCCTTTCCCCTCGTCAAACATGTTCCACGCGTGTTCCAAGAATGTTCAACTTTTTGTTCTTTTTTTTTTTTTTTTTTTTTTTTTGAGAGCGAGCTCTTTTTGTTTCATTGAAGCACTGTAAAATACTTAATTGTACGGTGAACCCAATTTAATATCACTTACAACCTACACTGTTTTTATTCAGTGAGCATATTTTATGATAATTTAGAAATGAATATTCTAAAAAAAAAAATAATAATGTTTTTTTTTTTTGTTTTTTTTGTTTAGGAATTCAAATCTAAATGGAGTTTCTTTCAGTGGGTTCATGCACAATGTAAAATGACATTTTAATAATTTTATTTTGTTTTTATTTACTGCTTTTTATTTTACTTCTTTATTTTATTTTAATATAACTTATTTTTCTATTTCTTTTAATTTCTTATTTTATTTCTTATTTTTATTTTATTTTATTCATTTTCCTTTATTTTAATTTTATTTCTTATTTTTATTTTATTTATTTTCCTTTTTTTTAATTTTATTTCTTATTTGTTTGTTAATTTTATTTTAATAACTTATTAAAAAAGTTAATTTATTTTAATTTAAGTCTTATTTAATTTGAATATTATCTTATTTTATTGTTCTTATTTTATTTAAAACTTTATTTTTATACTTTTTATTTTAGTGAGCATGATATGAGTGTTTTATGATCATTTAGAAATTAACAATCTTGTTAAATTTTTTTTTTTTTAAGGATTTTGTATGATTTTTGGAAGTTACTCAATCTAAATAGAGGTTTTTTTTTCAGTGTGTTCATGCACAATGTAAAATGACACGTAATGGAAAGTATTGTAGTGGAATACTTTTTGTACTCTTTGAATTTTCTTTTGGCTGTGGGTTTATTTTATTTTATTTCTTTTATTTACTACTTTTTTATTTTATTTATAATTTTAATTTATTTTAATGTAACTTTTTTTTTTTAATTTCTTTATTTATTATTTTATTAACTTTATTTGTACACTTTTTTTTTTTTTTTTTTTTTTTTTTTTTTTAATTATTATTTATTATTCGGTGAGCATGATATTAGTATTTTATGATCATTTAGAAATTAACAATCTTGTTAAATAAGTTATGCCACATTTTTTATTTTTATTTTTGTTATTTTTTTTGGATTTTGTATGATTTTTGGCAGTAACTCAAATCTAAATGGAGTTTCTTTCAGTGTGTTCATGCACAACGTAAAATGACACGTAATGGAAAGTATTGTAGTGGAAACCTTTGTATTGTACTCTTTGATTTTTCTTTTGGCTGTGGGGATTTTTTTTTTTTAATTTCTTATTTTATTTACTACTACTTATTTTATTTCTTATTTTATTTTTATTTTATCTTATTGTTTTATTTAATTTCTTAATTTATTTCTTATTTTATTAACTTTATTTTTACACTTTTTATTCAGTAAGCATGATATGAGTGTTTTATGATAATTTAGAAATGTACATTATTGTTAGATAAGTTATGCCACAATTTTTGTGTAATTTTATTTTATTTTTTTACTTATTTTAATGTAACTTTTTCTTATTTATGTCTTATTTTATTTTTATTTTAATTTATTAACTTTTTTCACACTTTTTATTCAGTAAGCATGATATGAGTGTTTTATGATAATTTAGAAATGTACATTATTGTTAGATAAGTTATGCCACAATTTTTGTGTAATTTTATTTTATTTTTTTACTTATTTTAATGTAACTTTTTCTTATTTATGTCTTATTTTATTTTTATTTTAATTTATTAACTTTTTTCACACTTTTTATTCAGTGAGCATGATATGAGAGTTTTATGATAATTTAGAAATTACAATTTTTGTTATTTATGCCACAATTTTTATTTTATTTTTTTTAAGGATTGACATGATTTTTAGCAGTAACTCAAATCTAAATGGAGTTTCAGTGTGTTCATGCACAACGTAAATGACACATGATGGGAACTGGAATACTTTGTATTGTAATCTTTGAATTTTCTTTTGGCTGTGAGGTTATTTTATTTCTAATTTTATTTACTATTTTTTATTTTGTTATTTTTATTTTTGATCTTATTTTAATGTAAGTTATTATTTATTTTGCCTTATTTAATTTTTAATTTGATCTTATTATTTATTATATTAATTTATTTCTTATTTTATTTAAAACTTTAATTTTTACACTTTTTATTTTGTGAGCATGATATGGGTGTTTTATGATCATTTAGAAATTAACATTTTTGTTAAATAAGTTATGCCACAATTTCTGATTGTCAACCATTTTAATCAGCTAATTTACACATGGTATGGTAATGCTTGACTGTTGGCATTGATGGAGGACTCCTGAGAGTGTGTGCTTTGAATAATCAATGTAAACCAGAATCTCCTTAACATTTTGGGTTTCAAATTGCCAAATATGTGTGGATATCACTAATAAAACCCTTGTGAGTTGTTGTTCAATGAATGCAACAATTTACATGCAAAAAGTGTTTTCAAGCGGTTTAATCATATTTGTTTTATGAATGAGACCCTAAACAAAAATTATTGGAGTATGTTTTACAAGAAAATAACATTTTCATTTTTCTTTTTTTTTTTTACTTCAAAATTTCCATTTAATTACTTTGTTTGTTTCTTTTGCAGTTAGTACTTTTTAATGAACTAGGAATTTCTGAGTTAAAGTGGTTTTAATTAAAATTGTTGAATTTGTTCAAATTGATGTTGTTGATTTAAACTCCTAGATAAAGCTTGAATGCTATTGACATGTAGAAGGCTTCTGGTGAGCAGTTTCGCGTTTACTGTGGCAATTGTGTGTTCTAAATGAGAATGAGTCCATTAGCTGATAAGTTCAGCTCAGATTTATGGCGTCTTAATGTCTCCCTGAGGGACAATAAAAGCAGGTGATCTAGCTGTGAGAATGAAACCACCTTCACTGTATCAACAGTAACATCCTTTAGCAACCTGCTTTAGTTTGTCAGTGTTGTTGACATTACCATGACACAACTTCATATCGATATCTAAGTTGAACAAGAACAGTAGGAGACCTCAGAATTGGTTAGTTCATTCCTAAAAGGACCTATAAAACATCTTAGCAGTATTATGCTTTCTACTGTCCTGAAGTTGTGTCTTGAGCTCATTGCTCGAGTGAATGAGTGAATGTGAGTCTTCAGACCGTTCTCTCTGAATCTAGGTCAGTTCATCTGGACAGGGCTGCCTGTCTGTCTCTATCATTTATGCTGTCTGTGGCCACTGGTTGCCAGCTTCATCCCTGACAGTTCTTTTAGAGATGCTGCAGTAAAGGAGGAAGTCACTAAAAAATGTTTACTCAGTGCTGTACTTTTAAGGACGCTGCAAATTGAGCAGAATGCAATATGTATTGATTTTGTGTGGTATTCCAGCAAAAATGCTTGGTGCTGTGAATTTGCATGGATGCTGTGTTTGTATAGAGACATTTAAAAAATCATGAAAAAAAGGTTTTGAATAAAATAAATAAATAAATCAATATTTATTTTTTATGTATATTATGAATGTTGAGTACCCCAGACTTTTAAATGGTAGTGTTTGTGTAAAACAAAACAAAATGAAATGAAATAAAATAATATAACATAATAAAAGAACACAATTAAATAAAATTAAATAATAAAAATAATAGTACATGAAGTAACAAATAAAAATAAAAATAAAATAAAATAAAATAAAATAAAATAAAATAAAATAAACTTTTCGGGATTTATTTAAATTCGTTTTTTTTTTTAAAGTACCAAAGACTTCTAACTGGTAACGTTTGTGTAAAATAAAACAACATAAAATTAAATAAAATAAAAGAATATAATAAAAGAATAACATTTATATAAAATTAAATAATAAAAATAGAATAAATAATAGTACATAAAGTAATAAAATAAAATAAAATAAAAATCTTATTAAAATAAATCCTGAAGTTTGTTTTGTTTTATTTTATTTTATTTTAAGTACCCCAGACCATAAAATAAAATAAAATAATAAAAAAGTACATAAAATAAAAATAGTACATAAAATAAAATATAAGAATAAAAAATAAAATAAAGTGAAATAATAAAATAAAATAATATAATAAAAGGATTTAATAAAATGAAACAATATATTGCATAAAATAAAATATAAGAATAAAAATACATGACTAAAAAGATAATAAAAGAACACAATAAGAATATAATATATATAATAAAAAAAATAAAAGAATACAATAAATAATGAAATAAAACAAAAGAATAAAATAAAAGGATATAAAATGTGAAATTAAATAAAATTAAAAGAATAAACGAATATAATGTCCAAAATAACATTATAAATTAAAATAAAATGGTAAATAAAATAATAAAAAATAATAATAAAATAAAATGATAAATATAAAATAAAATAAAATAAAATAAAATAATTTTATTTTAAAATGTATTTTTAAAAAATTGAATGAAGATTTATTGCAAAAAGTGTCTTTTATATTGAATGCATACTGTTTTCCTTTCTTTATTTTAGGTTGAAGAAGAAGTCCCAGTCAGTGGACATCCCTGATGAGGGCTATGCTGGCTCTCTCGTCAAAGACCTGCTGGCATCTCCCCTCATACAGAATGTGGCCAGATCAGCCATAAGTGAAGAAAAGGAGATCAATACCACCAACATCCAGAAGGCTCGTAGTCCTCGACGTGGAGAGCTCAAGCGGGGATATACCATAGGTGCGTGAAGTCTTCTTCACTAACCTTCCTGCCAAGTTTTATTACGCTTCAGTCTGTTCTTTAGGAACAGATTTAGGTTTCTTGTGTCTTCCTGAGCCTGTCTTAGGTTGTTATTTATTATTTAATGGGTGCTGTTGTATTTTTTTTTTTTTTTTTTACAATTTAATTAAAATTTTATTATTTTAATATTAAGCTCACAATGTATTTGTTGTGTGCTTTTGATCTAATTATAAATACTTAATGATTTTAAGGTGCAGAATTACTTACTGAATGTGTTCTGGTGCATTAGAAAACATCTTGGAGGAAGATCCTCATCAAGTCCAAATCAAACACTGTAACATTAACATTCTTACAATGGACAATGGAAAGGAATAGTCCAGTGAGACTTATTAGTTATGCTTAATCCACTGTTGGCACAGGAACTGCAGTAAGAGGAAAACGGATACCTTTGAGACTGTAATCAGAGGAGAAAAGAGGATCTCATCCCTCTGTGGACCTCCCCACACACACACACACACACACACACACACACACACAGTAATTACTCTTGAGTTGCAGGAGTTGCTCCAGTCTCAGACAGAGAATCCTTACAGTAACTTATAAACACACTTTAACCCTGACTGTAGCATCTTGATGAATCTGGCCATTTCAAAGGGCTATACTCAGTCTTTTCATCTTTTTGAAAGATGTACTCTACTCTACCCTTCAAACGTTTGGGGTCAGTAAGATTCTTAAATATTTTTCTAATATTAGAGGTCTCTTATGCTTTAATAAAACTGTATTTATTGCATTTATTTGTTCAATGCAGTAAAACGGTAATATTGTGAAATGTTGCAATTTAAAATGACTGATTTCCAGTTTAATATGTTTTGAAATCTTTCTTATGCTGATTTGCTGCTTAAACATTACTTCTTTTCAATATTGAAAACAGTTGCTTGTGGAAACCAAGATGTATATTATTATTCAGGATTCTTTGTTGAATAGAAAGAACAACATTTATTTGAAATTTAACTAATTTGTAACATTTATAAATGTCTTTTATGGAAGCTTGATTCTGCCACTGAATAAAAAAGGTAATTGACTTTTTTCTCTCAGAATTTCGTGATATAAACTCGCAGTTGCGTGTTATAAAGTCAGAATTGCGAGAAATAAACTAAATTCTCAGAAATAAATTGTGAATTCTGAGTCATTCTAAGTCAGAATTGTAAGCTATAGAATTGACATTTAAACTTGCAATTCTGAAAACATATCTTTTTTTTGTTTGTTTATATTTCACAATTCTGAGGTAAAAAGTCAGAATTGCGAGTTAACATTTTGCATTTCTGAGGAAAAAAGTCAATTATGAGTTTGTCTCGCCATTCTGACTTATATCACACAATTCTGAAAAAAGTCAATTGTGAGTTTGTCTCGCCATTCTGACTTATATCACACAATTCTGAAAAAAGTCAATTGTGAGTTTACGTCTCACAATTCTGAGGAAGAAAGTCAGAATTACCAGATATAAAGTCTGAACTGCGAGATTATGTTTTGCAATTCTGAGGAAAAAGTCAGAATTGTACGTTTTTTGCTATTCTGATTTTATTTCTCACTATTGTGAGTTTATATCACAGTTCTGAGAAATTGAGTTTCTATCTCGCAATTCTGAGTAAGAAAGTCAGAACTATGTGATATAAACTTACAATTGCAAGAAAAAGTCAGAACTGCGAGTTTGTCTCTCAATTCTAACTTTATTTCTCACAGATGTGAGTTTATATTACAATTCTGGAACAGAAAGTCAATTGTGAGTTTATATCACGCAATTCTGAGGGGAAAAAGTCAGAATTGTGAGTTTGTCTCGCAATTCTGACTTTCTCACAATTGTGAGTTTATATCACACTTTTAAGACAAAAGCCATTTGTGAGGAAGAAAGTCAGAATTACGAAATATAAACTTACAATTCTGACATTTTCTTGAAATTGTGAGTTTATATTTTGCAGTTGTGAGGAAAACAAAATTGTATTTTTTCGCAATTCTGACCTTATTTCTCATATCTATAAGATATAAACTGGCAATTGCCAGTAAAAGTCAGAATTGTTTTGCAATTCTGAGGGAAAAAGTCGGAATTGAGAGTTTGTCTCACAATTCTGACTTTATTTCTCTCAATTGTGAGTTTATATCACACAATTCTGAGGAAGAAAGTCAGAATTATGAGATATAAACTCGCAATTTCAAGAAAAAGTCGGAATTGCGAGTTTGTTTTGTAGGTTTCTGTCTCACAATCTACAATTGTGAGTTTATAGCACGCAATTTTGACTTTTTTTTTTTTTTAATTTGGGTGGCAGAAACGGTTGATTTATAATAATAAATAAATAAAAGAAATAATAATAAATATTGTTTTATTCAAAAAAGTCACACAGGCCCAGGACTTAACAGTAAACGGTAGTATGAAATCTGGTTAGTTCTTGAGCATTATAACTTCAAGTAATTTATTATTAGATTTATTGTCTGCATTTTTGTGTCAAGACATTCACAAATTACAACAATAACCTTTAGTAGTCTTTCTATAATCTTTTTTTTTTTCTTTTTTTTTTTTTTATTGGTTTCTTCTAAGAAGTACTTTTTCCAAAGTTTTCATGACAGTAGCATCAGTTTTTTGTTTGCCATCTTTGTAGTCAATAGCAAAAACTGAGTTTTATTTTAACATTTGTCAAATTTACAGTCTCACTTCCAGCTTTTTGTTGCCTGTTGTTTTTAGAGAGTAATAGGGGGAGTTTTCGAAAATGAAAAACGTGAACTTTTGTGGGGGTTGGCCTAAGGAAACAAAGTTGGGCTTCTAATTAAAGTTCATAATTTACGTAAGCCCCATGTCATCCAATATGTTCATGTGTTGTTGTTTTTTCAGTCACAAAGAAATTAAATCCTGGAATGTTTTCCTTAAAAAAAACTTTTCTCCATATAGTGGACTTGGACCAATGGTGGCCAACGGGTTGAAGGTCCAAACTGCAGTTTCAGTGCAGCCTCAAAGGACTCTACATGATCCCAGCCGATTGGTCATTTTCTTTAAATAATTTAAAATTTATATACTTTATAAACATAAATGCTCATCTTGTATTAGCTCTGTGATGCATGTCTGCATCTTGTAGGCATTACATAATTGAAAAGGTCACACAGAGATGGTTCTTCATCTGTGTACTTTGATTCAAAAATGTGGGTAAGGTGAAAAACCATTTCCAAATTTTTTCCCCTCCAACTTCAAAATCGTTGGACATTGTTGTTTGACTTTTTTTTTTTTTTTTTTTTTTTGTAAAGGCCGTTTGACTTTCTCTGCATGTTCGCTTTAACACTGGGTCAGTGCTTCCACCTACAATTACATGATGTGTGAAGTCGAAGCATGCAAGATGAGCGTTTGTGGTTTTTATTGTTTTAAGAAAATGACTGATCGTTTCGCTAGATAAGATCCTTATTCCTCGACTGGAATTGTGTGTAAAACCCTTTGAAGCTGCAATGAAACTGCAATTTGGACCATCAAACCATTGACCACAATAGAAGTCCACTATACAGAGAAAAATCCTGGAAAAAATCCTGGGGGGGGGGTGAAAAATGATCAGGAAATTTTTATTCTGGAAGTGAACTACTACTTGTTCTTTGATTCCCTAGCTCATATGAAGCTCAGAAAACTTTCTAGACCAAACAGTTTGAAAGTTGCTAGAAGTATATTTTGCAAGGTAGTTCACCATAAATAATGCACTGAAATGGCAAGAACATCTGCAATATTGATCTTTAAAAATTTCCACTAGTCCTGCTTTTTCAAGCTCCTTTCAAACTGCTTCTAATCTCTTGAGCACGACTACAATTCGCTATGATGCATCAAACTTCCTAAAACACATTTTAGGAGCATTTTAGGTGAATAAATGCACGTGTACTCTCAGGGTGAGCAAGTAAACGTGTATTTCGTGTCGTTTCATACCCAGACAGCCAGACAGCAAGCTCGGTTAACCTTGTGAGCATGCAGTAATGACTTCAGCGAGATTTTCCCCAAAGGACAGATACAGGAGGTATTTTGTGACATCCCAGCATTGCTTCCGTTACGGCTAATGTTTCTCATTGTTTCCTGCAGGGCAGGGTCGACGTCAGCCTGAGGCTTCAGTTCAGTCTCGTGGGACTGATGATGCAGTTCTGCTATTAGTTCTCCAGCAGTCGGGCGTCTCTCCCAATTAACTGTCTGTTCAGAAATCTTTTAATCAAAGCCCTTTGATCAGATCTCTGCCGGTCTAGTGTACTAGATGCCGTAAGACAAACTAATTAGGCTGTTAATCATGGTGATTTGTTCACTGTCTTAAGCAGGATCATATAAATGCCTTTTATGAATGTTTTATCTGCGTGACTTAAATTTGTTTTTTTTTTTCAGAGGCTTTACAAATTTGTACAATGTTACTCTTGCATCTAATGGATCTGGTTGTTCTGTAAACATGATGTGATCAGTATATTCATTGTCCTGGATGCTTTCTGTCTGTTTTCAGAACCATCAGGGGTTAAAAGAAAAAGCACAGTGCGGCGATCTTGGCTTTTAAAGCTGTGTGCGTGTATTGAAGATTGAACCGTACCGCTCTGAATTACCTCTCGTATGTGGCTCCCTCACAAACGCACACATACACACTCAAAAAAAAAAAGTAATCTTCTCAAGTGGATTGCAATAGATGCAGAACTCTAGAAAAACACTAAAATGGAGCTGATGGAAATTGCAAGTGTTGCTTCCCCCATACTCAGTATATAGTATATGTCATATGAAATATGGTATTTGTTTTTCTTTTTGGACGTTACTGTGAAAACTTACAGACTTGACTAATGTCTGTAAAGCCATAATTCCACAAAAATAATGGGTGAATTTTCTATATAATTCTATCCATCTATCTAGCATTTATTTGTGCTATGCAAACATATAAAGTGAATGGAATTATTATATATAAATTAAAAAATATATCTATATTTTCTTTATTTATTTAAATGATTTTAAAATCTTAAAGTTTTACGTCCATTTGCAGACACTACTTAAATGAGCCAGCAGAGGGTGTTTTAAACTTGCAGTATATACATTATAGGTAAAAAATTACTGAAATCTAATCAATGCAGATTAATATGATTTTTGATATGATTTAACTTTTTTCATCTCTATAATAAGTATTAATTGTTTTAATTTACATTTATTATTAGTATTAAATAAAACAATCTAAAAATAAATAAATTAATTAATAATAATAATAATAATAATAATAATAAAAAGCATGAACACTATTGACTCTGGTTGAGTTGTCTTGTGATTAGAATAAAATGCAGCCTATTTTTACCAGGCATCTTGCCAGCTGTCAAATCAAGTTTGAAGTCTCCAAAGTTACTTAAATCGAGCAGTCTGAAGTGGAATAACACAAATGAAAGCGTTTGTCTTCTCATATTCAAGTACGTTTTTGATTTTTATTGATGTCGCTGTATGTGTAGTTGTGCTGTATAATCATTGCCTTTTGAATGCATTTTGCAGCTCATGCAGATTACATGGCATGTATGACAGATTTATTCTGAGAGAAAAGTGAGGCCGCTATGTAGAAGTTTTTTGTATCACAAATCTTTGGTTGATTCACTAAATGTGATTTATGCTGATTCAAGGCTGGCTGTTTTATTGCTGTAACAAATGCACCATTCCTCATTAAAACTGATGTGTACAGTTGTGCAAAACATGGAAACATTTGGTGTAGGGCTGCTCCCTAATAGTCGACTAAGCGTTAGTTGACCACAAAAGGCTTGGTCGACCAAAATTTTATTAGCTGTTTAGTCGCAGAAATAAATAAATCTCAAGGAGAGATCGTTAATGGCTATAGTCTGTGAGGTAATAGTTATACAGTATACATTGGGCAGTACATCCAACATTCGCCTATCATTCATCAACCTCAAATATGGCTTATTATCTAAAACGTATGTAGTTAACTTTACATGTAATGTTGTACAATGTAATGTTAAGTGCGTATCTGTATTTGCGTTTATCAGTTAGCGTCCACTCAGGCTAAAAACTGACTTTTTTGTTCAGTCCTGAGTTCTGCAAGCTATTTAATCCTGTCATTATAACAAAGCCTGTAGAATGCACGTTCAGTACCGCGGAGAGTTTCACGCGACCATTAAAACGAAACCGAAAGCAAAACACGCGCAGGCATTCAAAAGCAATTTTAATATCCCAAGTTCAGAGAGCGACTATTCCAATGCGCGCGAATTAGGCTATATATAAATAAAAGGCTTTATATAAAATGGTTATATACAGGGTGCGATTTGTGACAAAAGCGGGGGGGGGGGGTGCTTTTGAAAATATTAGTGTAATCTGTTAACATTGCACATTATATACATCTGTTTAGGCAAGTACCAGATAATGAGTGTCATGTCATGAAATGTGATCACAATTTCATAAAAACATTAGCTAGTCCTATTAATTGTAACGATTTCATTTCAAACAACGAATAAATTATATAAAGCCCCCAAAGATCAACCACTGCGGCGCAAAATGATTCACTGTTTCGAAGCGCTCCAATCAGCTCGCGAATCATTTGATTCAGAACCGGACTTTAAAGCGCGTATCGCGAATCATTTGACTCAAAAAGGGACTTCAAAGAACGAATCGCGAAACATTTGACTCAAAAAGGGACTTTAAAGCATGTATCGCGAATCATTTGACTCAAAAAGGGACTTTAAAGCATGTATCGCGAATCATTTGACTCAAAAAGGGACTTCAAGCGCGTATGGCGAATCATGTGATTCAGAAACAAACTTTAAAGCGTGTATCGCAAATCATTTGATTCAGAACCGGATTTAGGAGCGGGTTCGCGGGATGTTTTTATCATAATAATTCAGCAGAGGCAGGGATGCATAGACCAGAGGGGGGGAAATCCCCACCACCCCCCCCCCCCCAGCAAATCGCACCCTGGTTATATATTAAAAAAGTTTGAAAACTACTGACCTAGAAAAATGTGCGCTGTCTGTGTGGAAGCTGAACAGACATGCGCTTACTGCAGGACAGATGGATGCGCCGTTGCGGTAATTTGCTCTTAGAATAGCTTACTCCATCATTTTTGGGCATACGGGTAAAAGTAAAACATCTTTTCGAATCTGTAAAGATGTGTATTTGTGTACACTCACAATAAAAAACGAAACTTTGCGAACGAAACATTATAATTTAATTAAAAATATTTTTTTGGTGCACAAGAATTATTCTTATAGCTTCATAAAATTACAGTTGAACCACTGTTGTCACATGGACTATTTATCAATGTCCTTACCATCTTCCTGGGCCTTGAACGTGTCAGTTGCATTGCTGTCTATGCAGGGTCAGAAAGCACTCAGAATTCATCAAAAATATTTTAATTTGTCTTCCAAAGATGAAAGATGAGTCTACGGGTTTGGAAAGACATGAGGGTGAGTAATTAATGACAGAATTTTTATTGTTGGATGAACGATTCCTTTAACACATCATATTCTCTCTGGTGTTGATTGAAGTGTTTTTAACTCTAATAGCTTGGTTTAATGCAATTGTCCCTTTTTTGAAGTTTGAACAGTTTTAAAACAAATTGTCTTGTTAAAAATGAAACCAACACAGTCTTAAAAATGATACTATCAAATAATATAAAAAATAGTCCCACTTGGATTTCATTATTTATCTCTGTCGCTTTTCAGAAATAATCAATCTCCACTCCTAAAGCAATTCCTAAAGCTGTGGAGACACTTCAGTACGAGTTGATTTGAGAAACTCGTACAACCCCACAGCCATGGAGTGAGGGAAGTGACAGGTACTTTGATTGACATCAGTTTATAAATCCACGTAATGAATCTGGAGTCCTGCTCCGCTTCCCTCCCGTGACAGGTGATGGGAGGAGACGAGTTGGAGACTGCTGAGTTGGTGTTTCTCACAGCTGACCTAAACACTTTTCAAGCCCTCTCTGCTCTTGTCTCGGTGAATCTCACTGCAAGAGAACAAATGCTGCAATCCTGAGTGCATATGCAAACATGAATCAAAAAAGTGTTTTTTACTTTGCCTCCTAAGAGTAAGAGTCTTCTAGATGACCATATCCTCCCTGTAGATAAACATTTGTCAGCCTGACGTGTCAGTTTGTAAAACAAAGGCCAACAATTCGCTTATTTTGTGAGACCAGTTGTTTTTCTGTAGATGGTTAAGTATAAAATTGCCATATAATTACAAGCCAGCATGCTGCTGTTTTTTTTTTTGTGACCCTGAACCACAAAACATGTCAATTTCTGTTGAAATTTAGATTTATATATTGTCTAATAATGAATAAATATGCTTTTTATTAATGTGTGGTTTGTTATGATAGGACAATATCTGTCTTAGATACAACTATTTTAAAATCTGGAATCTGAGGGTGCAGAAAAATCAAAATATTAAAGCTGTTTAAATTAAGTTCTTAGCAATGGATATTACTAATCAAGAATTAAGTTTTGATATATTTACAGTAGGAAATTTACAAAATATGTAAAGATGTTCATGTCTTTCTTTCTTCAGTCGTAAATAAATAGTTTTTTGAAGAAAACATTTCAGGATTTCTCTTCATATAGTGGACTTCTGTGGTGCCTGCGAGTTCAAACTTCCAAAATGCAGTTTTTAAATGCAGCTTCAAAAGGCTCTAAATGATCCCAGCTGAGGAAGAAGGGTCTTATCTAGCTAAATGTTGTGTTTTTTTTTTTTTTTTTTTTTTTTTTTTTTTATAAACTTTTTAACCTCCAAATGTTTGTCTCATCTATTTCTTCACATACTCTGTGTATTCCGGTTCAAGATAGTTAGGCTATGTCGAAAAACTCCCATCTCATTTTCTCCTCCAACTTCAAAATCGTCCTACATTGCTGCAGAAGTACCGACCAAGTGTTTATAAAGTGAACATGCAAAAAAGATCAAATGCCCTTTACAAAAAATGGTAAAACAGTGATGTAGGGCAATTTTGAAGTTGGAGGAGAAAGTGAAATGGGAGTTTTTTGACATACCCTAACTGTCTTGAACCGGAATACACAGTGTTCACGCAGAGCTAGACAAAACAAGCTTTTTTTTTTTTGGGGGCACCAAAAATACTCATTAAATTCCAGGTTGAACTATTTTATCACACAACCGCACAAAAATGCCGGTAAATTCTGTGATGTCAGCAGAAACGCTTTAGTTTCTCTGTCCAATTTGACAACAAAGTATGAGTGACCGGGATAATGGGATGGTCAAAAAGAACGCTTTATTGCTCTTCTAAACACTAGAAGCACATAATAGTATCCAACTGCATAGCCACAGTGCTGATGAATAAGAAGGAAGGCTGGGTCTCAAGCGCAGCGCTTGAAACTGCTGCGAGACGAGGCTCAATGGTCAATATTTGCATAGAAAAATTATTTTAAGCTTTGAAACTGGCCAGAGTAATAATGTCATCTCCATAAGAATGCTATGATTGGCTAATTTGGACCAGCGCGTTTTACGTGCTCATACCGGTAATCTTCATTCCGCGTTCACACAGAGCAGCATTCCAGCAATTTACTGGTAATGTTACAACTACCCTTACTGGTAAATTGCCATAATATTTTACTGGTCTTTTTGAGAAAGGTCCTATTTGCACATGATCTCTTAATGGTAATTTTTTCTGTAATTTAACAGTAAAGACTGTATGTCTGGGTCTTAAAGGGTACATAACATGCACAGTGTCACCTAATCTCATGTTAATCCTGAGTACCTATAGAGTAGTAATGTATCCTTAATATCTCCAAAAAGTCTTTAGTTTTATTATATTTATAAAAGAAAAATACAGCTTTCCGATTTTCTTTGGAAAAAGACGAACTTCTGGAGGCGTGCCGTGGGCGGAGCTAAGTTTGACGATCACTTGCGCTGGGATTGCCAATAAAACAGACATTTAATGTTGTTTCACTTACCATCTGCAGTTCTGAATCATTACTGAGATCTTTTATAGCTGGGACCACTCCATCTTTCAGTATCAAACAACGTGCAAATCCAGCGTCGAACTAGTCCTCGTATATGAAACATTCACTTGCTAAACTCCATTGCTGCCCTGGAAAAAGGAACTGCATACACTGTTCATGTAACGCTGGGTTCTTCAGGAAGCTGAGCAAAGTTATCTTTGCCTTACAACCATAACCACACTTCTTTAGAGACATTCTTCCCAAATGAATCCCTTGCAGAGTGCATCCGAATGAAGCACGTTGATGGCACGCTCTTTCTCACGGTCTGGCCGACGTTATCGCGGGCGCCACGGACGCGCTTTTCTGGGAGAAATGCTCATATAAGGAGTTCCACCACCGATTACGTCATTAATGCCATGATAAAAAAAAATCAGCCGAAACTTGTACCAACCCGAAAGTAAGATTTTCGGCAAAGAAATTCATTTGTCCAAATTATTTTTTTAAAGCATGAGAATCCAACTCTTTAACACTGTAAACAACTCTGAATATACCAAACACCATTGTACCCCACCTTTAAATGTGAAAGTTGCGTAGCTCTCGGATTTCATCAAAAATATCTTAATTTGTATTCTGAAGATAAGCTTCTTTTGTCCATAAGTGAAGAATGAAAAAGATATTTGCCACCAGTGTTAATTTTGACAGCAAATTTTGATTTAGTTTTCGTCATAGTCTTTAGACTAAAATTCCATTTAGTTTTAGTCTCATTTTAGTCTCATTTTCAGTTATCTGAATTGTTTTTAGTTTTAGTTGACTAAATACCATAAGATTATAGTCGACTAAATCTACAGTAAATGTAGTCGGCTAAAATGTAATGGGTTTATTTACAGTGCAATGCACTTATTAAGCATTTCTCTAAAATTTCTATTTTATAAAGAACATGGTCTTCTTTTCAATTAAATACCAGTGGTTATATAGGCTAATTATGCATTCTTTATAGTAACTTGTTTACCATATTCTTTCAAACAGACATATTTATTTCTATAAATGCATTTAGATTAATCTTTAGGGCTTCAGTCAAGAGCAGTGAATGGTTTTCTGTCTTTGTTTTGCTGCTTGATTAACATCAGTGACTCGGACAATAGTAACTAAATGTGGCTGCTATCCTTTTAAAACTGAATGCACGAAGGCAATGGATGTGATGTACTTATACACTTTCTCCCTACTGTTTACGTTCATTTAAGACGTAATTGGCTGTGTTTACGTGAATACTCGTCAAAACTGACAATTCTAGATAATTTTGTGTGTATTTCTCAGTTCATGCAACATAAAAGAGTGTGAGACGTGGTTTCTGTGCTCAGAAAACAAGACCAAATTGAGTTCTCTCTTGTCAATTTATCCATGTCTGCACTTCTCCCACATATTGACCTTTTTTTTAACGTTTTATAAGACGTGCAGCAAGTGTATTTTAGCTTGTGTCCCGCCGATTTGTACACATCTAACCTCCTATTGTGCAACAGATTTTTCTGAATGAATCTCCTTCCAAATCGTCCCTCCCTAACATTTTCGTCTCGGTTTTTATTTGTTGACGAAAATGCCAGTAGATTTTTGTCATAGTTTCTGTCATTCAAAAAGAATTTGTTCATTATCGTTTCGTTTTCGTCTGTGAAAAAATGTTATTGACAAAAATTGACAAATTATTCGTCAATGAAATTTAACACTGTTTGCCACAAGTATATCATGGCCTTAAGTATTAATTTAGAATGTCTTGAAAGACGGTTTAGTGTCCAAATGGTGCACTGAACTCGTTTATTTCAAAGGAGCACGTAAAAATCCCATTTTTCAATATCTGGTCCCTTTAATGCTCTGCTTAAACTGCTGGCCCTTGCAGTTTCATTATGATGGGACATTTATGGGACAAAAGGGACACCACAGAATAAATTGGCCTGCATGTGTCGTGTTTAATGCGAAAGCTGTATCCTCAACACCTCCCAACCTCTAGCTCAGGTACTTTTGACAGAGGAGTCCCTGGAGTCTCATTTGTGTTGAAGTGTGCAGCTGGCATTTCAAACAGTCCTGGTACGCTGTCTTTACATCAGGCTTACACTGAGGAAGAATGACTTTAATTGGCACCCCAGTTTCCTTTAATCTTTGAATAACGAAGAACCAGTTGAGACCGGTCAGTCGGAAGGTATATCATCCCTCGGATGGACTTTTAATGAGAATGCGTTTATGCACACTCACCCTAGTTAAATGTTCTGTCTTCTTTTATGAATATGTAACTAGTGATAGAAGTGACGATTTCCTTTTTGAAGAACTTGTCATTTGCAGTTTGCCTATTAATGTTTTTTTTAGAAATGGAAAGTTATGGTTTGAAAATTGCTCATAAAGATCTAGTTCTAACCCCGGCACCTTGCACTTTTCCAAGTGAGCTTGATTAGTTTGTCTGGGGTGAATTGAAACTAAACGCTGCAGGAAGCCTGTGCCACAGTGGACACCATCCATTCTCACCCAAAGACCCTTCGCCCCCGTCGGTGAGCGTCTGTGAAGGCATCTGCTCATGGGTATCAGTCTGGGAGCCATTTCCGCCACTGATGGGAACCTGCTTCTAAAAATATTCGGTCATGGCCGGAGGTGCCAAGATACTAAGAGGCTGAGAGCATGATTTGTTGTCCTGAGGTAAAAGAGGGATGTGTGAAAAGATTTGCTGTCAGTTGTCCTTTAGGGCCAGGGTTTGTGGGCTGCTTGTGTCAGCTGAAAAACCAAGTCTTGGTGCACAATATTGTTCAAAAGTTTTGGGTTAGTAGGATTATTTACAGAGTCCGGTCTGAGCCCGTCGTTTTCCTCCCAAAACAACTTAACTGCTAAAACAACCCAACCACTGTTTCAGCAATTAAAATAGTTCAGTTTTATGAAATGGCAAAGTGATTAATATTTTTTGTTATGTTATTTCATTGTTAATATAGTAAAACGTTTGGAGCATTATTATTATTTTTTTTTTTTTTATTTGTTAAATGTAAGTTTTCGTTTTTTTTTTTTGTTGTTGTTGTTGTTGTTGTTGTTGTTGTTGTTTTTGTTTTAAAGTATGGACCAAGCGGCCAGCAGCAAACAGTGAGTTGAAACAGCTTAAGCATATCACAATGTTAGTTTAAAAACTTAACCTATATAAATGTGCACTGTTAGACGCATAACCAATCGTTTGTACGGAGAGTGGAAGCTGAAGCGCGCTTGCGTTGAAGATCACTTGTGTTGGAAACATTTCAAAATTCACTGTCATTTTTGCTCACAAAGTGAAGAGTAATACATTGTGCAGAACTGTAAAGGGTCTACTTTTATTTGTGTGCCCTCACAATATCAACGTTGTGCTTTTATAAAACAAAGAGGAAAAAGAAAACAAACAAATTTTCGGTTTTGAGCAGTGCATCTGATAAACCGAAACTCAGCGAATAGCCTCACTGACTTGATAAATATATCTAATAGAAAGCTTTGAATTACTACTTTAAATAATTCAAATAAAAAAACACTTTCATTATAAAATACCCAAAGATGCATCCAACGGTGATGGAGAGTCCGGTTCATCAACTTCCCGGCCCGCGTCTGAGCTATGATGTGAAAATTGGCCGAGGGGAGTAAATAAGTCGGGCCAGGGCTAAAATGCTGGGCTCTAATTATAATAGAAAATGGTAATCATTTTTCACAATATAACCGTTTCACTGTATTTTTGATCAAGTGAATGTTGCCTTTCCAATCTGTCACACTTTCTCATTAAAACATTAACCCTCTGATGCATGAATGATTAAATCACAAAGTAGTATTTTTTTTCTACATGTTTAGTTTTACTTTTAAACAAGTGAAAAATCATGCCAAAAACTTTATATATATATATATATATATATATATATATATATATATATATATATATATATATATAAATAATAATAATAATAATAATAATTATTATTATTATTATTATTATTATTATTATTATTATTATATTTTATTTTATTTTTTAATTTTTTTGAGGGAGATACATATCTGTTTACTGTAGTGGACACCATGCATTAACTGTATACATAGTGAGTCAATGGAAGTCATTGACTGGTCTAAAAACGCATGTTTTTTAATCATTTACTAACAGTAAATGGTATAAATACACATAATAACAAGCTATGTCATGATGACACAGTAAACAAAGTGTAACAACAAATGGTAAGAGTGTGTGTGTGTAGGGGTCAGAGGTTTGTGGGGGGCTGTTGGGGTGTGGGGTGTGGGGTGTGGGGTGGGGGCGGGGTAGTGGTCTTTTCATACACGTGAGCACAAATACAAACACACACATTCCCACCACACACTCGAACACAATTATGCACACATACATCTGCACTCATACAGTATGCATGCTTACACTTTTATGACCTAATTAGTAAATATAGACTAAGCATTGAAATAAATCAAATCTGAAGACATTCAGAAGACATTTCTGTTCAATAAAACCATTCAAGTGTAAATTATATCAACATTTTAATAAAATATACAAAATAAGAAATAATCTATATACAGACCCATAGGCAGAATTATACTCTTTGGTGCATGATGTCAACTGTAGTGGACAGATATGTCCTCTGTCACAGAAAAAAATGTACAGGACATATATTTTTAAAATCTGGCTGAAATTATTTCTGACATCCTATTTAGCTGAAAAATATTTTTTGTACCTGTCTGGTTTTCTGAGAAGAAAATAATTTAACACACGTTCCTAAGGCACATGGTGCATCCCCTTTTCTTGCCGCCATTTTGAATATATTATGTAATATCTCAAAACAAACAAAAAGATATAAAGGCAACAATTATAGAATCATAGACAAGACTATGGAATCATAGACAAGACTTTGGGGGTTCACCAGTTTGTGGTTGGGACATGATGCTACATCTTAAATGGTTCAAAATGGCTCCCAAATAGCTGTCCACTGTAGTGACCATGATGCATCAGAGGGTTTAAAATCTTACTAATCTTACACTGTTTACACGGTCCAGGGTCAGTGTAGATGCCACGAGCGGGCAGGCCCAAGGGGACCTGGCCCAGTCTCTTTGGTCCACGTGGCCCCCCCCCACTTTGCTGATTTCTGCCAAGGGGAATTCTCCGGAATGCAATTTCTATTATGGCCCTCTCTAGAAATGCAAATGCCCACCAGGTTGAATGGACTGGCATAGACTCTGTGCAGGGTTATTTTAGTTTCATTAATGAATTTGCCAAAAAGTGCAGAAAGTGTGAACAAAAATTTGGTGTTCTCTAGAATAGATGTTGACACAATAAGCTATTTTATTCATTAAAGGAATAGTTCACCCAAAAATAACACTTTTTGTCATTAATTGCTTACCCTCACATTGTTCCAAACTTGTAAGACCTTTGTTCATCTTCAGAACACAAATGAAGATATTTTTGATGAAATCCGAGAGCTTTTTGACAAAGAACATAGTTAAAATAGTAAATACAGTTGAAGCACTGATGTTACATCGACTGTTTTATAAAGCTATAAGAATACTTTTTGTGCGCAATGAAAACAAAAATAATTACGTTATTCAACAATTCTCTTCAGCATCAGCTTTTGATGCACATTCACAGTACCATGAAGTAGTGCATCCAGGTTCTATGTCAGAACGCCAGCTTCTGTGTCAGCAGCACCACATGCATGAATGCGTGTGAAGACTTTTTGAGATTTTAAGACCATTTTAACAAATGTCCTTACTAGCTTTCTGGTCCTTGAACGTGTCAGTAGCGTTACAATACATTTGTTTAAAACTTTATAAACTGTAATTGCTAGCTTCCGGTAACTGGCGTTTCAGCGGATGACCTGGAACAAAGGCATATGGTAAGCTCCGGTGAGAGTATGCTAGTTTCTTGAGAACCAAGTTTTGTTTACATGAGCAAAGAAAGCAGTTTCCTCTTGGCTTGTATCGAAATTCTCAGACATTTTTCTTTACAAATCCTTGTTTTGCATTTCTAGTTCATGACTGGTGTTTTGTTTTATTTTCTCTTCTGCTCTTCCGTGTTTATCACTTCTCACCGGAGCTTACGCTACATCAGTGTTCTACGTCATCCACTGGAACACCACTCTCTCATAAATGTGCATACAACATTTAGCAGGAGCTAGAGATTACGGTTTATAAAGTTTTAAATATAGATATTTTTCTTACACAAATGCATCTGTTCTCTTTAGAAGGCCTTTATTAACCTCCCAGACCCATGTGAGTAATTTTTATGATGTATGGATGCACTTTATTGGACTTGATATCTCAAAAGCCGTTCACTGCCATTATAAAGCTTGGAAGAGCCAGTACACTTTTAATAAAACTCTGATTGTATTCATCTGGAAAAAAAAAAAAAAAAAAAAAGGCATATACACCTAGGGTGGCTTGAAGATGAGTAAATGATAGGGTAATTTTTATTTTTGGGTTATCTATCCCTTTAAATGTGCCTTTTTAAACACTTTTTGCATAATTTGAATGATCCCAGTCGAGGAAGAAGGGTATTATCTAGCAAAATGATTGGTTATTTTCTAAAAAAAAAAAATTACAAGTTTTAACCACAAACGCTTGTCTTGTCGAGCTCTGCGATGTGCATGCGTACTCTGTGCACTCCGGTTCAAGACTGTTAGGGTATGTCGAAAAACTCCCATCTCATTTTCTCCTCCAACTTCAAAATCGCCCTACATCGCTGGCCCCCCACCTTGCCGATTTCTGCCAAGGGGAACTCTCCGGAATGCAATTTCTATTGTGGCCCTCTCTAGAAATGCAAATGCCCCCCAGTTTGAATGGACTGGCACAGACTCCGTGCAGGGTTATTTTGCTTTCACTATTGGATTTGCCAAAAAGTGCAGAAAATGTGAACAAAAATTTGGTATTCTCTAGAATAGATGATGACACAATAAGCTATTTTATTAATTAAAGGGATAGTTCACCCAAAAGTGAAAATGTTGTCATTAATTGCTTACCCTGACGTTGTTCCAAACGTGTAAGACCTCCGTTCATCTTCAGAACACAAATGAAGATATTTTTAATGAAATCCGAGAGCTTTCTGACAAAGATCATTGTTAAAATAGTCGATGTAACATCAGTGCTTCAGCTGTATTTACTGTTTTATAAAGCTATAAGAATACTACTTGTGTGCAATGAAAACAAGAATAATTACTTTATTCAACAATTCTCTTCAGCATCAGCTTTTGATGCACATTTACAGTACCATGCAGTACCAGCTTCTTGCGTCAGCAGCACCACATGCGTGAACGCGTGTCGAAGACTGACATGGAAAAAACAAAATTTTTGAGATTTTAAGACCATTTTAACAATGTCCTTACTAGCTTTCTGGGCCTTGAACGTGTCAGTCGTGTTTCAGTGCATTTGTGTAAGAAAAATATTCATATTTAAAACTTTATAAACTGTAATCTCTAGCTTCTGGTAACTGTAATTCCAGTAATTGCCATTTCAGCAGATGACATGGAACAAAGGCATAGGGTAAGCTCCGGTGAGAATATGCTAGTTTCTCGAGAACCAAGTTTTGTTTACATGAGCAAAGGAAGCAAAGTTTCCTTTATTTAGCAAAGGAAAACCAGTCTCCTCTTGGCTTGTATCGAAATTCTAAGACATGTTTCTTTACAAATCCTTGTTTTGCACTTCTAGTTTGTGACTGGTGTTTTGTTTTACTCTCTCTTCTGCTCTTCCGTGTATATTCTTCTCACCGGAGCTTACGCTATGCCTACGTTTTTCATCATCATCCACTGGAACGCCACTCTGTCATAAATGTGCGTACAACAGTTAGCAGAAGCTAGAGATTATGGTTTATAGTTTTAAATATAGATATTTTTCTTACGCAAATGCATTGATTCTATTTAGAAAGCCTTTATTAACCTCCCAGAGCCATGTGAGCATTTTTTTTTTTTATGATGTATGGATGCATTTTATTGGACTTCAAAATCCCAAAAGCCATTCACTGCCATAATAAAGCTTGGAAGAGCCAGTACACTTTTAATAAAACTCTGATTGTATTCATCTGAAAAAAAAAAAGGCATATACACCTGGGATGGCTTGAAGATGAGTAAATCATAGGGTTATTTTCATTTTTTTGGGTGAACTGTCCCTTTAAATGTGCCTTTTAAACACTTTTTGCATAATTTGAACGATCCCAGTCGAGGAAGAAGGGTCTTATCTAGCGAAACGATTGCTTATTTTCTAAAAAAAACTAAATTACAAGCACAAATGCTTGTCTTGTCTAGCTCTTTGATGCGCATGCCGAAAAACTCCCATCTAATTTTTTCCTCCAATTTCAAAATCGTCCTACATCGCTGTTTTACCTTTTTTTTTTTTTTAATTTATTATTTTTTTTTTTTTTGAACACCTTTGGACATTCACTTTGTAAACACTTGGTCGGTACTTCTGCAGCGATGTAGGGCGATTTTGATGTAGGTTCACTAATGTAGAACATTTTTAGAAATGTTTTCCTCAAAAAAACATAATTTCTTTACTTAGAAAGAAATGCCATGAACATCTTGGATGACAAGGGGGTGAGTAGGCCTACATTATCTGTAAATTTTTGTTCTGAAAGTGAACTAATCCTTAATGTATAATGTAATATATAATGTAATAGAACCCCCAACGTTGTGATTTTTCCAATAAACTCAAGGCTAAAGAATATTACAGCATCATTTCTTTTTAATGTCAAGTGCAGATTCGAATCATCCAAACATAAATCACCCAAATGCAAATGTAGCTCATTTCATTCACCACTTTCAAATATCAGAATCGTATCTGCTGCGCTATACACTCTCAGACGATCACATATGGCATCAGCTGGCACAGTGCACACAGTAGATCCCCACATAAGTATGCTCATAAAAATGACATTTATAACCGATTCACAAAACATCTCCACCGCTTAATGGCATTTTCTTGTCACCAGGATACTTAGACTCACAGGCCGAGCCTGACGTCCCAGTAGAGTGGTCTGGAGAGGTGTATCCAAGCACACACTGACCTGCATAGCAGTGGCAGCGAGAGCCGAGAGCCACTCCCCTGTGTGTGGGGCGGGCAAGCAAACTAACAAGCACCCTCTCTCTCTCTCTCTCTCTCTCTCTCTCTCTCTCTCTCGCTCTCGCTCTCGCTTTCACTCCGTGGCTGGTGCTAACGGACGAACAAACGCAAGGGGTGGGGGGAAACAGACTGTGTGGAGCACAGAGGAGATGAGAAGAGAGAGGAGGACCATGACTAGCGTAACCCGCGCTCTCCCTCGTTTACTTTCAGACACCGGGCAAAAAAAGAGTGCGCTGGAGAGGAAAGATGTGCGGAGAATATCCTTCCAGAGGCCCAAAGGCACCATGGAGTATGTGGTGAGTAGTAGATGTTGTTGTCTGTCTCATCCAGGTGGCTCTGTTTACATAATGCACCGGCGTGCATTTGCATGCTTGACTAAGGATGATTGTGTATACACACAGCCGCATGTATGTAATTATGTTTGGGATGGAAATGTGAGCCGTTTGATTCATTCATGCCGCATGGCTGTTATTATGTGCTGCCGGAGTGAGTTTAATTGCTGTTGTTTCTGGTAGTTTACCTGCCGTCTGTTTGCAGTGAAGCAAAGGGTTGAGAAAGGTACATGTGTGGTAGAATGACTTTGGGACATACTGGTGTGTGAGTGTTCAGGCTGTTCAGATATATGCCTTTCTCCTGGCTTTATTAGAGAAAGAGAAAGCAATAGAGAGCTTTTCCATATGCTCTTGAGATGACCTCAAATCAGGTGGTGACTTTCTCCATGGTAACAGTGGCATTGCCGGGGATGCTGGGAGAGGGAGACAGGGACGAGGTGGCAGCTGACTTGTGCTAATGTCAACTGGCTACCTTTTAGCTAAGCCTATAACTGCGCAGAACAGAGCTTTATTTAGAAAGTCTGTGTGTGTGTGTGTGTGTGTGTGTGTATATATACAGCACATTGTATTTTTTTTTTTTTTTTTTAGTTTTTTGATTTTTATATATTTAAAATTTTTATTTCTATTTTATATTTTGTTCTCTTGTTTGTATTTTCATTTTATTATTTAGTTTTATATATTTTTGTTCAGTTTTTTTTAGTTTGTTTATTTATTGTTTTTATTTGTATTTATTTATTTATTTAATTTTTTAATTTTTATAGTTTTGTTTTTTGTTTTATTTATTTAATTATATATTTTTGTTTAGTTTTATTTAATTTAAATTTTATATTTCGTTCGGCTTATTTGTATTTTATATTATTTTATGTTATATATTTGTATTTTTATATTATTAGATTTGTGTGTGTGTGTATTACTTTGCCTTGTTTTTATTTTATTTTTTGTTTTATTTATTTATTTATTTATTATATTTGATTTGTATTTTTATTTTTTTAATTAAAAAAATTTAATTGTAATTTACATTTAAATTGTATATTTTGTTCTATTTTTTATTTTCTATATTTTTTTTATTTGTTCTATATTTGTTTTTATTTTCATTGTTTCAATTTATGTAGTTTATATATATTTTTAAGTTTATATAACGTTCTATATTTTTTCTTATAGAATTTGTATTTTATTTGAATTTTATATTTTGTTTTGTATTTGTAGTTTATATTTTTATATACATTTTATTTTTGTTTAGTTCTTTTTATTATTTTTTTTATTTTTTACTTTTTTAATTTTTTAGTTCTGTTTTGTTTGTTTTTTTATTTTATTTTACTTTACACTGCAGTTTTTGCGGTGGTGGTTGTTGTTGATGATGTTGTTGTTGTTGTTGTTTTTTAATAGTATGTTCATATGTTATTTATTTTATTATTATTATTATTATTATTATTATTATTATTATTTTTTTTTTTATTTTTTTATTTTTTGCTTCCCCAATTATAGCATTGATCTGTTATTGGAATTAGACAATATCCGGTTATTATTATTACCAGTGTTATTTTAGTATTATTTAAATACTATTATAGCTTTTATTGTGGTTTTATTAGCTTTTTCATAACCTTTAATTTTTTACGTTTTCAGTGTAATATTATTGTAATTATTATTTTTACTATTAATATTATTAATAGTAGTTACATTTTTACATGTAGTTAATTGTATGTACTTTTGTCTTTTTTATTAGTTTTTGTTCTATTTATATTTTATTTCAGTTTAAGTTCAGTTTCACTTATTTGCAGTTAGAAATTTTACTGCTTCAACTTAAAATTGTTTCTGCTAGTTGCAAAGGCAAAATTTGTAGTTTTTAATTTAATATTTTGTATTTTGATTTTATTTTAGAAAGAATGAGTGAATAATTTAATTTATTAAATCTGTCTGTCTGTCTCCATCTATCTTAGAGGTTTCAAAAATTAGCGTGTTAAGGCAGGCTATTATTATTATTATTATTATTATTATTATTATTATTATTATTATTATTATTATTATTATATATATTTTTTTTTTCATTTTAATGCCTTAAAAATATTTAAGGCAATTAACGCATGGGCAGGGCATGGGTTTGGCCACCCCACTCACAACTGCTAAAGAAATGCGTTTTTAGATGCGCAGACGCGAGTCAAACAAGCGCGGAAACGGTACCGGTGACAAGGAGCTTCAGTAGAACATCAGTGAACTGCGGTCAGATGAGATGTTGTCAGTCCATATGTTGGTAAAAGCTAATTTACCTGTTCTGTCAGCCGTTGTACTGTGCTTGTAACGCGCGTCACTCCCTAAAAAAGTAACCAATTATGTTACTTGGTTACTTTTTAGGGAACGTAATATGTTAAAAGCCCTTTCACAGCAAAATGTGAAATGAATAAGCCTAAGGCTGAAGGAAAAGTAAATCCATGTCCTTACAGTAGAAATGTAGGAGAAGGAAGTTCAACATTCTTCAGCAATGAGAAAATGAAGCACAAATGTTAATCTAAAGTAAGTTTTGCTTATTAGTGTGGTTGAATTGGATCATCAAAGGTCAGCAAAGACATTGGTTAATAAATAATTTTTGAAAAAGTAACTCAGATATTTTCTTGTAAATGGAAAAAGTAATACGTTACTTTACTAGTTACTTGAAAAAAGTAATCCGATTACGTAACTTGCGTTACTTGTGTAACACTGATGGTTAAATATTAGGGAAAAATCCAGCTGATTCCAATCAGCTGGAATCAGTCATACTTGCCTTCAGTCATAAAAAAGATGGCATTAGACAAATATTAAAAATATACTATGTTGTTTCTACATTAATTTGAAGCATGAATTTAAAATGATTACAATATTGCTTGTGACTTGAGAAACGGCTCTCGTTAAACCGTGAAGTGTAAGTAACCCGTCTTTAAACCCGTTTTCCTCAAAATTCCGTTCTTGAAAATCATAGCTATCAGCCAACTTAAGATAGCTACTCCCTGGTCACAGAGAAAGTTTATTGATACTACTGCAAAGGCATTAAAAAAGAATTTCCAGAAGGTATTGCTGTTGGTGCTTTGTAACCAAGCCCCCACCTTTCTCTTTCTTATTGTCAGTGTTGTGAAACCGTACACTTTCCCTCTGTAATTGCACACCCTAATATCCACACTAACCAATCATAGTGATTTGTGGCCCTGTGACCACAGAGATTGATGGCCTTAATCAATCAATGCTCTTAGAGCTACACAACAACTGCACTTCATTGCTAAGATCAATGTACCTTATATTAGTTTTCATTTCACAACTGATATTGGATATTGGAAGTGCGTTTTGCTCATGGATTGAAGATTTGATGGAAAAACTTTAAGAGATCTTTTAAAATGGAAAAAAACAAGAAAAAAAAAAGAAGTGCCGTTTTCAGTGTCACATGATCCTTCAGAAATCATTCTAATATGGTGTTTGGCTTTTCATTATCATCAATTATTAAGTTGGCTTGAGAAAGTTTAGAAATGCTATTTAAACCTTCTTCTTCTTCTTCTTCTTCTTCTTCTTCTTCTTCTTCTTCTTCTTCTTCTTCTTCTTCTTCTTCTTCTTCTTCTTCTTCTTCTTCTTCTTCTTCTTCTTCTTCTTCTTCTTCTTCTTCTTCTTCTTCTTCTTCTTCTTCTTCTTCTTCTTCTTCTTCTATTTAAAATGATCAACTCTATCTCCTCCTACTCTACAAAATCCAAACTCAGCCCAGATCTTCAGACTGATCTGAAGTTAGTTGCTATATATTTTCTAACTGATCGGACTTAAAATAACGATTAAAACTGGGAAAAAATCCCATAGACTTACATTGACTGTTCAAATGAGCCAGGACTATTCAAATTCCAACTTTCAGAATTCCCAGAATCCCTTGAGACTTCTATGTACCATTTCTAATCCATTCAAACTCATTCAAACTAACTCGCTAATCATGCTAACAATATGGTAATAACATGCTAATCATGATAGAATCATGCTAACAACTTGCTAATTATGCTAGAAACATGCTAGCAACTGGCTAGTATAATGCTAATCATGTTAGAATCATGCAAGTAACATGCTGATCATGCTAGAAACATGCTGATCAACTTTTTAAACTTTCTGGTCCGGCTTTCTCAAGCCAACATGAAGTTTGTCTTGACAAACTTTTTTTTATCTAGTCATTATTATTTATATAAATAATGGATCATATTATCAGTGTTGTTTTTTAACAATGTTGATTAATATTTTGTGGACACTGTAATACCTTTTTTATGGTTCTTTAAATTAGAGTGATTTCTAAAGGATCATGTGACACTGAAACGATGCTAAAAATTCAGCTTTGCATCGCAGAAATAAATTGTATTTTAAAGTATATCAACATAGAAAGCTGTTATTTTACTTTGCAATAATATTTCACAATATGACTAATTTTAAAGTATTTTTGACTGAATAAATGCAGCCTTGGTGAGCATAAGAGTCTTTCAAAAGTATAATAAATCGCAATTATTCCAAACTTGCATATGCTAGTCTGTGTGTGCGTGCATGTATTTATATAATATGCAAATATGCGAGAGCGATCAGTAAAGTCAATGAAGGGTCCCTCTGAAGAATAAATTGAATGCAGACGGTGAGATGGCCCTCAATTATTTATGTCCGGCTGTTGGACTGTAAGTGATACCCAATGAGAATCAATGATTTGGATCAGGTGACAGAGTGATCTGGTGATCTGAGATCCTGCCACCCGGGGATTTATCAAAACGTACACATGTCACGTCTTGCAACTGTGACGAGCCACGAGGAGACGAGTTGCCATTGCAGTAAACACATGCATGAATGTGCTTAATTATAATTTGCATATCAAGATAATGGCTCAACATGGTTCTCTTTCTATAGATGCTATGTTTCATCAAATCATTTGTCAAACATCCTTTGTGCCATTAAGATGCTTTTGTTTTTTTCTTGGCTGAGGTGTTTTTCAGACTCTGTGGTCATCACAGAGGCAGCTCAGTACATCCCACTGTGAGCTCTTTATTATGTTTAACTTGACATTTAGAGATTTCGAGATTCTTGAATGTTATTCATAATAGACAATCATCTCCCTAGGGCACTGAAGGACAGATATTGTATCTTGAAGGTTAGCGCTCTGGCTTCAGATTGCTTCACAATCAAACCATTTGCTGTTTGAAAGATATTGACTTAACACCTAGGGAGTTATAGATTATATAAAAACTGTTTAGTTTAGATTTAAATAGACAAAATCACAGAAAAGGGGGATTTAAATGGTTTTATAATGTGGGTTTGGACTGTTAGATTTTTGTCTTTTTATATATGATACATATGATTATATATTATTGTGCAACATTGGATGAATGTAGCAAATATAAAAATGAAATGGCACCATATTTTCTTTACACATTACAAGTTTTTTTTAGATAGTTGTAGACAAAAAGGAACTAATTTAATTTAAAGCATTCTGTTACAGTTGGACATCTGAAAAAAAATATTGGTTTTCAGGGCCATGTTTTCCTGTGCATAGACTTTGGTATTTAATTCTGATTTATTTATTTTTTAATTATTAAAAATTAAAGATAATTATTATTTTATATTATAATGATTATTTTGTTTGTTTTATTTGATTGGAAATAAAAGGTAATTTTTTTATTATTTTGTTTTACTTATAAAAAAATTAAAGATGGTTTTTATTTAGTTTAATTTTATGTAATTTGTTGTATTTATTAAAATACTTTTATCTTATTTTGTTCTATGAAAATGAAAGATTTATTTTTTGTTGTTTTTCTTTTTTATATTGTTTTATTTCATTAATTTTAATTAAATAATTTAAATTTTATTTATTTATTTATTTTTTTTTTTAAAAGTAGAGATTTGTATAAAAAACTAAAGATTCATTTTGTTTTATTTCATTTTTATTTTTTAAAAAATTAAAGGTTTTTATTTTACTTAAAATACTATTTTTTTTAATAAATAAAGTAAAAAATCGCTAATTTTTAATACATAAAATAATAAAACAAAACAAATCATCCTTAGTTTTTTATAAATAAAATGAAATCTCTTATTTTACTTTAAAATACTTGTTTATAAATTATTTTATTATTAAAAATAAGTTTTACAAGTAATGTATCATTTTATTTTATTTATTCTAAATGAATTTTTTTTTTTTGTTATTTTATTTGTTAAAAATGAAAGATTCTTAAATAAAAAATTAAAGATGCTTTTTTTTAAAGTAATGATTTTTATAAAAAACTAAAGATTATTTTTGTTTTGTTTTATTTTTTTTAATTGAAGGATTTTTTTTTTACTTAAATACTATTTTTTTTTTAATAAATAAAGTAAAATAAAAATCTTTAATTTTAATACATAAAACAATATAAATAATATTTTTAATCTTTTTTAAATCTTTTTTTATAAATAAAATATATATATTTTACTACATTGTAAATAAAAATACAACTTTTTTTATAAATAATTTTATTTATTAAATTTAAGTGTTTTTTATTTTTTTATTTTATGATTTTTATACAAATATTTATTAAATATTTCGTTTAGTTTTATTTTATTTATTAAAAACGAAAAAAAAAAAATTTTAATATTTTTTTTTTATTATTTTTTTTTTACTTTATAAAAAAAAATATCTTTTTTTTTTTAATTGATTAAAAATGTAATTTTAATTTTATTTTCCAGTGAAGACATTTATCAAATGTGTTTCTCTCACTAAAACATCTTTGGAAGTCAGAATTGTTTTAAGATTAATTTACTATAGATTACTATATCCTCTAATATTTTTTTTCCTCATTTCAAAACTGAAATGGTTTTGAATGAAACCATGTAAAATTTGCATTTTAAATCGGCAAATGTGAGTCTTTACAACATTTCCCAACATTGTGTATGGTTGCATCATTTTAGATGATTCATTCAGTTACAGGTGGTCATCTCATAAAACGCATTGGTTGGTTTTCACCAGGGCCTTGTTTTGCTGTTCCAACACATTCAACTGCTTAGTCAGCCCTGTTATTTGAAAGCTTACATCTTCATTTTAAAACTTTTTGTTTTTAGCTAGCGAAACAATACCTAACTTTTTCTTTTGTGTGCCTCAACTCTAGGTGGAGTCCCGGGACACGCTGAACAGCATTGCGTTGAAGTTTGACACGACTCCCAACGAGCTCGTCCAGCTCAACAAACTCTTCTCTCGCGCCGTGGTCCCTGGCAAGGTACTATATTTTCTTTTAATTTTCAGAGCAGATGGTCTCTATGTCCAGCTGAACTCTCTTCCAGTCAATTGCTTTTCCCAGAGTCTAGTGTAATAAAGGGTAAGGTGAAAAATGTGCCCCCTCTGAAATTTCAAATGTCTCCTTAAGTAGCAGATTCATCGTGGTGACTCTACAGTTTCACATTAATGAGCAGAGATATCCCAATCTTCAGGGTAAAAACCGGGACCATTTAAAACGGAGAAATAGTCCTCTGGGAAAGAACTGTGGATTTTATAAAACAAATAGAAGTTCTTTTCATTCTGTAAATGGCTCTATTGCTGTTGGGTTGGAAATCAAACACTTTACATGCTCTGATTTTATGCTTTTTAATTATTTTTGTAACATGTCAACGTGTTTTATTTGGATCTGTTTTGTTGCCTGATGAGCCATATAAATATCTGAAAGAATAAAAAAAAAAATGTTCTGCTCAAATGAAGGTCTAAGGTTCTTGCATAGAAATTGACAGCTATTTTATTCTACTTAGTCATTCCTTTTTTATCATCCCATATTTGTTTTATTTAATTGTATTTCATTTCATTTTAGAAAAACTACAGGTCTATTCTTGGGATTCAAGAATCCATATACAGGTGCATCTCAGTAAATTAGAATGTCTTGGAAACAACTCAAATTGTGAAACTTGTGTATTAAACTACTTCAGTCTGTGTACACTGAATTTAAGTCTTTGGTTCTTTTAATTGTGATGCTTTTGGCTCACATTTAACAAAAACCCAACAATTCACTATCTCAACAAATTAAATTATGGTGACATCCCAATCAACTCTGCAAATGTTTCCTGAGCCTTCAAAATGGTCTCTCCGTTTGGTTCACTAGGCTACACAATCATGGGGAAGACTGCTGATCTAACAGTTGTCCAGAAGACAATCTTTGACACCCTTCACAAGGAGGGTATGCCACAAACTTTCATTGCCAAAAAAGCTGGCTGTTCACAGAGTGTTATATCCAAGTATGTTAACAAAGTTGAGTGGAAGGAAAAGTGTGGAAGAAAAAGATGCACAACCATCCAAGACAACCGTAGCCTTGTCAAGCAAAATCGATACAAGAATTTGAGTGAACTTCACAAGGAATGGACTGAGGCTGGGGTCAAGGCATCAAGAGCCACCACACACAGATGTGTCAAGGAATTTGGCTGCAGTTGTTGTATTCCTCTTGTTAAGCCACTCCTGACCTGACAACGTCAGAGGCGTCTTACCTGGGCTAAGGAGAAGAACTGGTCTGTTGCCCAGTGGTCCAAAGTCCTCTTTTCAGATAAGAGCAAGTTTTGTATTTCATTTGGAAACCAAGGTCCTAGAGTCTGGAGGAAGGATGGAGAAGCTCATAGCCCAAGTTGCTTGAAGTCCAGTGTTAAGTTTCCATAGTCTGTGATGATTTGGGGTGCAATTTCATCTGCTGGTGTTGCTCCACTGTGTTTTCTTTTAAAACCAAAGACACTGCACCCATTTACCAAGGAATTTTACAGCACTTCATGCTTCCTTCTGCTGACCAGCTTTTTAAAGATGCTGATTTCATTTTTCAACAGGATTTGGAACCTGCCCACACTGCCAAAAGTACCAAAAGTTGGTTTAATGACCATAATGTTGGTGTGCTTGACTGGCCAGCAAACTCACCAGACCTGAACCCCACAGAGAATCTATGGGGTACTATCAAGAGGAAAATGAGAAACGAGACCCAAAAATGCAGATGAGGTGAAGGCCACTGTCAAAGAAACCTGGGCTTCCATACCACCTCAGCAGTGCCATAGACTGATCACCTCCATGCCACGCCAAATTGAGGCGGTAATTAAAGCAAAAGGAGCCCCTACCAAGTATTAAGTACATATACAGTAAATGAACATGCTTTCCAGTAGGTCAACAATTCACTAAAAAATTTTGAATCAATTTTGCTTGACAAGCCTCTCAAGGCTGCGGTTCTCTCGGTTGGTTGTGCATTTTTTTTCTTCTACACTTTTTCCTTCCACTCAACTTTCTGTTAACATGTTTGGATACAGCACTCTCTGAACAGCCAGCTTCTTTGGCAATAAATGTTTGTGGCTCACCCTCCTTGTGAAGGGTGTCAATGATTGTCTTTTGGACAACTGTCAGATCAGCAGTCTTCCCCATGATTGTGTAGCTTAACCAAACTGAGAGACCATTTTGAAGGCTCAGGAAACCTTTGCAAGAGTTTGAGTTGATTAGCTGATTGGCATGTCACCATATTCTAATTTGTTGAGATAGTGAATTGGTGGGTTTTTATTAAATGTGAGCCAAAATTAACACAATTAAAAAGAACCAAAGACTTAAACTACTTCAGTCTGTGTGCATTGCATTTATTTAATACACAAGTTTCACAATTTGAGTTGAATTACTGAAATAAATGCACTTTTCCACAACATTCTAATTTATTGAGATGCACCTGTTGTTTTGTAAAAATGAGAATTTATTAAAATTTGAAAATCAATATTTGTTTTTAGCCAGCCCTATTGTGTATATAGTTATGCATAACTCTTAGTTTCACAAATGTATAATGTATATGGTTTTTAAAGCTGTCTGCTTGTGTTTTGATTTAGCCTTTTTAGTTTTACTTGGCAAAATGGTATTTGCAGTGTGCATGTGAGATGAGGCAAATCCTGTGCGTCTTGCTATTTAGGTGCTGTATGTCCCTGATCCCGAATACATCTCTAGTGCGGACAGCTCTCCCTCACTCAGTCCCATCAGCCCCCTCTCCCCCACCTCTTCAGAGGCTGATCTAGAGAAGGCCACCACAGTAAGTGCCATCTCAATCTTCATCCAAAGCTTTCAGGGGGATTGTAGCAAGAGGAAAGGCTTATACTTGTTCTTTATCATTGTTTCGAATGAAAATATGGATTTTGGATGCCAAGGTCTGATCATTTTCAGGTGTTACTCAAGCCCGAATGCATCAATCTATTGTTCTTATGTACCTTTCCATTGAATATGAAAAAACGAAAACTGAAGTTTTGTATTCTTTTAGCTCATTTTGATGTATAAGCATATTTTTCTATGATTTGGTACAGGGTTGGGAAATTCAGTAATCCATGTAATAAGTTGGGTTTCATTAAGGGCCGTTGAGTATAATATACTTACTCAGCTCAAAAACCAGCAAGTTATTAAGTGAAACGGCTTGGAACGTGATTTCACACTAATTCGATCTATGTCTTAATTTATGCCGTAGACCATGTAAAGTGCAGTGTAAGTGCCATGGACTATTACTTTGCGTAGCTTGCATTTTTACATTGATTCAATTATTTTCAGCTTATTTTGACTCACTATTTAATTTGTAGTCGCTGAACTGAGCCTGTCCAATTAAATTGGACAAGAGGTCCAAATCAGCATCCAAACTCCTTTACATGCTTGAAGACATTTTAAAGACCTGCTTTGATTGATATATATATGTACATATTCATTTAAATTCAACTTGAGTTGTTTAGAAGAGATCAGGCTTTTTTTTGTCTTGTCGTTATTTTATTTTATTTTTTTTTTAGTATGTTCTTATTGTTTTATTTTGCCTTTTATTTTTTGTTTTAATTTTTTCTATTGTATTGTTTTTTTTTTTTTGTCTCATTTTTCATTATTTGATTATTTTATTTCATTTTTTAGCTTTTTCTTGTCTTTTTTGGTTTTTATTTTTGTTTTATTTTGCCACATTTTTTTTGTATTCTCATTTTCTTTTTTTTTCAGTTTTCTTTTTTTTGTTTAGTATTTTTATTTTTTTTTGTATTGTTTTTTTTTTTTTTTGTCTCTTTTTTTTTTTGGTTGTTGTTTTATTTTGACTTGTTTTTTATTTTTTCTTGTCGATTTATTTTTTGTTTGGATTTTTGTCATTTTTTTTGTTTTATTTAGCTTTATTTTGTAAAATTTTTTTTTTTTTTTGGATCTTGTTTGATGTTTTTATTGCCTAATTTTTAGTTTTGTATATTTTTTTGTCTCATTTTGTTTTATTATGCCTTATTTTTAGCTTTTTCTTGTTTTTTTTGTAGTTTTGTTTTATTTTGCATCATTATTTTTTTGTATTGTTTTGTCTCCTTTTTAATTTTGCTTTATTTTTTTTGTTTTTCTTGTCTTGTTTTGATTTTTTTTTTTTTTTTTTTTGTCATTGTTTTGTTTTGCCTATTTAATTTTTTTCCCCTCTTTTTTTTGCTACCCCTATTAAAATAGTGACATTAATTATGCAAAAATCTTATAAATGAAGGGAAAATATCACCATCAAATTCTTCAATATTTCACCTTTTTTACTTAATAGAAAAAACAAAACAAAAACACTGTACATGTTTGGACCATCATAATGTTGAATAAAAAAATAATTAAATTTAATTTGTATTTTTTTTTTTTTGTCTCAAATTGTGTAATGTCCACAAGGGGGTGGCGAAGAATTCCCCTTTTGGGTACAGCTGTTATTCCTTTATGAAGCCAGGGATTCAAGTAATTGTTGTATTCAGACAGACTGCGTTCCTCTCAGCTATGTTTGTCCCTAGTTGGTGATATTGGATAACAAATAAGGAGGAAGATATCTTTGAGAGATCACCATGGCTACTTTTGAGCTTATTTGTCCTTGTGTGTTTTAAGGGTCTTATTTGTGTCCTGGACTGCCATTTTGAGGTTGCCAAATGGATTGTGTCACCTCTGTTGGATTAGTGTGTATCCCTGTGTGCAGCTCCGGCTCCATATGGTCATGGATTTACTGGTCATACTGCCCATTGCCAGAGATTCGGGGGTACATGCTTGCATTTCCTTATGAGTCATCAATGGATAAAGCATGCACATGCACCCTTGCACACGCTTGTACTAAGTTCAGACGTATTCCGGTATCAACATGCATCTCATGAATAAGAATACACACACACACACCTATCCCTATAGTTTTAATAGTAAGGAGTATTGACTACAGTCCCGTAACATTACACAAAAACAGGCACTTTCACATGAACATTCATGCAATATTCATGTTTCTTATGCATTTCAGCATACTGTTTATACTCCCACAGATGAGTGCATCTAAACTGTGCAGTCAGTCACAGCAGCCATTCATTTATATAGTTGTCTATGGACTGTAGATATGTATTATTAATGTGCTGGGAAAACATGCCATGCAGTTAAGCACAGTGTGGATTCAACATTTTGCTATATTCTTGTTTGCCTTAATATTACACTACTGTTCAAAAGTCTGGGTTAATATTTTTGAACAGTGTCATCAAGGTTGCATTTTTGTAAAATAAAACTGTGGAATATTACTATAATTTAAATTTAAAACTGTTTTCTATTTTAATATATTTTATAATGTAATTGTATGTCATTACTCCAGTCTTCAGTGCCACATGATCCTTCCGAAATCATTTTAATATGATGACTTGCTACTTATTATTATTATTATTATTATTATTATTATTATTATTATTATTATTTATTTGTTTGTTTGTTTGTTTGTATTATTATATACCAGTTTATTGGTATAAAGAAAAGTGAAATATGAACTTAAATGAAAGTAAAATAACATGAAATAATTCAATTACCACAAAATGCAATGAAATAAAATGAAATTAAATGTAAAAAAATACAATAAAATGAAATAAAATGAAATAAAATAATGTGAAATTAATTGAAATACCATTAAATTAAATAAAATTAAATTAAAATAACGTGAAATTAAATGAAATTATAAAATAACATGAAATAAATTGAAATATAATGAAATTAAATAAAAATGTAATTAAATGAATAAAACAAAACAAAATAACATAACAGGAAATAAGTTGAAATACCATGAAATGAAATAATAAAATAAATCATAAAATAAATTAAAATATTACAATGAAATAAAATAGTTCAGTTAAATAAATTGAAATGCCATGAAATAAACTGAAATACCATGAAATCAAATTAAAATTTATAAAATGAATTAATCAAAATAAAATAAAATAAAATGAAATGAAATTACAAAAATAAAATGCTATGAAATTAGTTGAAAATAAATCAAATTAAATTAAAGGAAATAAAATAGCATAAAAAATAAATCAAATTAAATTAAAAAATAAATTAAATTTAATTTAAAAATGAAATGAAATCAGATTAAATGTAAAAATGATATCAAATCAAATGACATTAAATGAAATGAAATCAAATTATAAAAATGAAATGAAATTAAATAATGAAAGCAAATAAAATAAAAAAATAAATGACATTTAAATGACATGAAAAAAATAATAATGAAATGAGATAAATTAAATGAAATAATAACATGAAATAAAATTAAATTAAAATTATGAAATAAAATAAAATACATTTACATAAAATTACATGAAATGAAAAAATGTAATTAAACATGAAATAAAACAACATGAAAATGAATTAAAACTGAAATGAAATGACATGAAAATAAAATAACATGAAATTATATGAAATGAAATTAAAAATATTGCTCCTAAATGTTTAAATGGAAATGAGAGATATGACTTTGTTTTCTGATTGTTCTTTGTTCTTTGTTTTTACACTAAACGTCCAAACATATCTTTCCTGTTCCATACAAGTAAAAGGTTATACAAGTTAGAAGTAACATGAGAGATTTAAAACATGCTGCTCATGGCCCATCTGTTGCAGTTTACATATGAGCATCTTTCATTGTTTTTTTGAGTTAGTAGACTGCTTTTAAAAAAATATAAACAACCTTAAACAACCTGGTTTTCTTGGCTTAGTGTTAAATGAGCATAACGATGTTTATCAAGTATCAGGTGTCTCAGTGTGTCAGTGTTTCACAGAGCTCTTTGTGTGAGAGTCGACCATGTGTTCAGTGTCTGAAAATGTGATTTTAAACTCAAATCCAGGAGCTTCAGCTTGTTCGTATTTCAGCTGAGGATTCTGCTGCAATGCGTGCGACATTTTGTAAAGCTGAAAGTAACTTTTTATAAATCATTAGATTTGTATTGGTGTGTCAGCAGCTAGTTTCAGTGAGCAGTGACTCTTCTTTTTCTTGTCCTATAATGAGCTCTTGCACACACAAAGATGCTGACAGTCACTCAACCTGTGCTGCATCATGTTAGGAAACCTGCCTCAGTCTCCTTGGTTTCCGCCTGTCAGCTTTCTTACAGCAGAGAGCCCTCGAGGGATCTACCTTATGCCTTAATGGGTTGTTATTTCCAAGCCTCCTTGTTATGATGACTCTGTGTGTGTGTGTGTGGGTGTGAATGTTCAGAAGCTCAAGGCTGGGCCGCATTTAGTGTGATGTGGCGAGGGCTACCACTGATTGAGCTGTTTCTCACTCAAACTTCGTCCCAACAGGATTCAGATGATGTCCATCGGAGACACAGCACCCCCGGAACAGGCCACGGGCCTCCTCGGCCTGCCAGAGTGGTGTCATCCACCTCCGAGGAGGAAGAGGCACTTACGGAAAAGTTTCTTAAAATGAACTGCAAATACATCACGGATGGCAAGGTAAGTTTTAGGGGAGAGATTTTTTCCTGGGATTTTTTCCTGGGATGCTGTGATGAGTTTTTGTGATGACTTGTGACATGAAAATATTTAAAATGTTTAGTAGGATGTTCCCCAAAAATTCAGAATTAGTCTGACATTTTATTATTGCGATACCGTTGTTAACTGTTACACTGTTCTTTTGTATTATTTTAAAAAAATTAATTTATTTTCTATTTTTATTTCAGTTTTTAGCTATATTTACGTTAAGTTTTAGATGTTTTATGTGCTTGCTATTTTTACAATTAGAATTTTTATATACATTACACGAAAAAATTATATTTATAATAATATATTTTATAATATATTATAAATATATTTATAAATATTATTTTTTTAATGAATTCAAATTAAAAATAAAATTTACATTTTTTAATTTAAATATTTAATATATTATTTATTTTAAATATATATTTTAGTACCTTTTTTCGTGTAGTTGCCAATGAAATATACATTTTACATATATACAATTTATAAAAATTCACATATACACAGACACACACACACACATACATACATACATACATACATACATAACATATGTGTATTTATTTATGTATAATAAATTAATACTTTTAATTGGCATGGTCATATTAAATTGACCAAAAAGACTTCTGGATTGTTACCAGCTTGAACTTGAACATTTTTTTTTCCATCAAAGAATCTGACATTTTATTATTTCGATACTGTTGCTGTTACACTGCTCTTCTGTATTATTTTATAGTTTCTATTTTTATTTCAGTTTTTAGCTTAATTCAAGTTCAGTTTTAGAGGTTTTATGTGCTTGCTGTTTTTACAATTAGAATTTTTATATACATTTAATATTTAATAATTATAATAATATATTTAAAATATATTATAAATATATATTTTTTATGAATTAAAATAAAATTTACATTTTTAAATTTAAATATTTAATATGTAATTTATTTTAAATATTTTAGTACCTGTTTTTAGGTAGTTGCCAATGAAACATACATTTTACATATGTACAATTTATAAAAATTCATATATGCACAGACACGCGCGCGCGCACACACACACACACACACACACACACACACACACACACACACACACACACAAACAAACACAAACACAAAAACACAAATATAACATATGTTTATTTATTTATGTATAAGAAATTAATACTTGGTATGGTCATATTAAATTAACCAGAAAGACTTTTGGATTGTTACCAACTTAAACTTGAAATGTTTAATGTTTTCACAAATGTATAGAAATGTAAAGCTTCTGTTTTTAAACTTTGATAACATTCATAATAATAATAAAAAAAGTTTTCAAATATATTTCAATAGAAAAACTTATTTTAAATTGTAATATTTAACAATATTGCTGTTTTTATTATATTTGGATCAAATAAGTGCAGCCTTGATGAGCATTAAATAATAATAAAAAAATAAAATTAACTGACCCTTTTCTTTTGAAAAGTGGTGTGCATACACATGCACAAATGCATACATAGAAACACGTGTATATATATATTTAGATTTATGTTTTGATTATATATTATATTTATTTATGTGTATTAAATTCATATATTATTCATTTGTGCTCTAGCTTGTCAATGTATTCTGCAAATGTCTATATTCATTAAGGTTAATAACATTGCTAAATTATTAAATGTAAATATGTGACCCTAGACCACAAAAACAGGTCATTTTTTTTTACAAGTTATATTTTGATATTATATATTTTAGATTTTTACATTATCATACAGCTCAATAAATAAGCTTTCCATTTATGTATGGATGTATGGTTTGTTAGGATGGGACAATATTGGGCCGAGATACAACTATCTGAGAGTGCATATTGAGAAAATCGCCTTTAAAGTTGTCCAAATTAAGTTCTTAGCAATGCATTTTACTAATCAAAAATTAAGTTTAGATATATTTACCGTAGGAAACTTACAAAATATCTTCATGGAACATGAGCTTTACTTAATATCCTAAAGATTTGGGTATTAGATCATTTGATCATTTTGACCCATACAATGTTGGCTATTGCTACAAATATACCTATGCTACTTGTGACTGGTTTTGTGGTCCAGAATCACATATTTCATTGTTTGTGGAAAATATGGTACTTGCTACATTTGGATGGATGAAAATTAGGATCAGAAAGTCAAAACGCATTTTCACACATTTTTACAGTATTTATTTAAGCAATTTCTCATATAGACCACATTTCCATTCTGATCTTTTATTGTCATATCACTGATTTCAGATTTACCCCTGAACAGCACATGAAAACAAAACCAAAAGCTTGGCTGGTTGCATTTCATGTCGATCTCTTCCTGCCTAAGTGGGTGTTTTGTGGCCAGAATAATCAATGTGCAATAACAAGTACAATATGTTCCGTCTTTACTCTTGCATGACTTGATTATCACTGCAGTGTACGATCCACTGATGTTCAATCATCCTCCTCGTCTGTTCTCTGTCTTTCAGGGTATAGTCAGTGGTGTTCTCTTGGTCACCCCAAACAACATCATGTTTGACCCTCATAAGTCCGACCGCCTGGTGCAGGAGCGAGGATGTGAGGAGTACGGGATCATGTGCCCCCTGGAGGAGGTGCAGTCTGCAGCCATGTGCAGGGAAATCACTGACATCAGGGTCCGAGAGCTTGTGCCACCGTAAGTTGCTTGATGGCCGAAAGTACTAGTTCAAGCAAAAATGAAAATGGTCATGTCTGTCAATAGTTTCTGGTCACCACTCACTTTCACATACTATGGAAGTCCAATAGGGACCAGACCAACTAGCTGTTTGAACATCTTAAAGCATAGGTCTTCAAATCTGCTCCTAGGGACCGATTAGGGTTGGAGCAAAACTCTGCAGGAAAGAGGGTCTTAAAGGATAAGTTCAATTCCAGAATAACAATTTCTTGATAATTTTCTCACCCCCATGTCATCCAAGATGTTCATGTCTTTCTTCAGTTGAAAAGAAATTTAAGGTTTTTGAGGAAAACATTCCAGGATTTTTCTCTGTATAGTGGACTTCAATGGTGGCCAACAGTCAATGCAGCTTCAAAGGGCTTCCAGGGTTCCCACGGGTCATGGAATTTCTGGAATATCATGGAATTTTAAAAGGTCTATTCCAGTCATTGAAAGTCAGGGAATTTTATATTTTTTTGGTCCAAGTCATGGAATATCAGGGATTTTTGTTTGTTGCTTTTAAATTTTTATTTCTATTTATTAAAATGTAATTTTTCTATACCGTTTTTTTTTATTGCATTGTTTTACACTTTTTGCCTATCTTTATGGTTAGGCTATTTTTCAGTGCCATTTTATTCCCTTTCCGCACGTCAACTGACAGTCACTTAAGTCAAATGCAGTCATCAGGCTGTACCTGATAACTAAGGCAAACATGCCAGGAAAATGTAAATTTCAAGAGCTTTGGCTATGAAATGACCACTTCAAAGACTGGGTGTGAAAAGCAAAAACTAAATGTGAAGAAATAAAAAAAATTGAATGATGAACTTGATTACAAACAGAAAATCCTTCAGATTGTTTAACCCCTGAAATCATAAAAAACATAAATTAATTTGTGTAGAAATAAGTTTCCACCACTAAATAAAAAATAAATAAAAAATAAAAAAAGGTTATTGTGACTTATCTTACAATTCTGACTTATTTTCTCACAATTGCATGATACAAACTCGCAATTCTGACTTTTTTTCTCTTGAATTGTGAGATATAAACTCGTAATTCTGAGAAATAAAGTCAGAATTGTGAGATAAAAAGTTGCAATTGCGAGTTATAAAGTCAGAATTGCATGTTTTATCTTTATCTCTTTTTTTTTTATTTAGTGGCAGAAACGGGCTTCCATAGTTTTGTACTAAAAACGTCTGTAAACAAGTAAATAAAGCTTGCAAATGGGTGGATCCGTTCATTATAGGTCATGGAAATTCAGCTTTTTAATCAGTGAAAGTCAGGGAATTTGACATTTGGCTTAGAGTGGGAACCCTGGGCTTCACACAATCCCAGCCGAGGAATAAGGGTCTTATCTAGCAAAACGATAGGTAATTTTATAATAAAAAATAAAAATGTATATACTTTTTAACCACAAGTGCTTGTCTTGCACTAGCTCTGCAATGTGCGTCATCAACATCGTTGTTTTACCTTTTTTGTAAATGCCATTTGACTTTCCTTGCATGTTCGCTTTGTAAACACTGGGTCGGTACTTTCGCCTGTAATTAAACTACTGCAAGATGCACATTTATGGTTAAGTAGTATATAAATTTGTATTTATCTTAATAAATGACATAATGTTTCGCTAGATAAAAACCCTTATTCCTCGGCTGGGATCATATAGAGCCCTTTGAAGCTGCAATTTGGAGCTTTATGAGTAGATTATAAGGATTTTTTTTTTTTTTTCTGGAAGTGAACTAATCTTTTAACATGGAAAGCATGACTTTTTAAATAACACATCATTCATATTCTAATGTTTTGGTTAATCCAGAGATCTGGAGCTAGAGCCTACCGTAAGTGAAGTAAGCCATCTCAAGAGGGCGCCGCGTCTCAACGCAGCCGATGCGGCACACCGAATCCGTGAGACGGGCAACGACAGTGCCAGTACGGCCCCTCGTAGCACAGAAGCTTCCCTGTCCGAAGATGTTTTTACAGAGTCCGAGCTTTCTCCAGTCCGTGATGATGCCCTTGCAACATCTTCTGATGAGCTGCAGCAGATAAAGTCCTCTGGTGCATCATCTGAATCGGTGCAAACCATTAACCAGGCTGCCGCAGCCACTGAAGAAGCTTTAACAACTGACAAAAAGGAAGTAAAAGAAGCTGTACAATATGCAGAAACGGAAGGAAAAGGATGGAGGGATAGTGGCATCGAGCAAAGTCTGAATACTACAGATTTATCCAGTGAGGTTGTGTCTGAGAACGTTCTGGAGAACGTGACGAGGGACCAGCCTGTGGATGAAGCCAAATCACGCACCACTTCTGAATCGCTTTGTTCGGACACTGTGGCTGTTGAGGATTTTGCAAAAGCCCATGAGACCCAGAAAGGCATGGAAGCTCAGACTATGCAGTCGATCAGTGAAATGAAGGAAGGAGAACAAGGGACGTCTAATGACTTCACACCAGCTAATGAGACTGGAGCAGAAGAGGGACAAAGTACAGAGGAAGGTAACCTACTGTTAGGACACTTGTAAACATCAACACAAAAATCTAATTTAACCGCTTTGTTAACACAAGTTAGTGGTCTTATTGCACTTAATACTTACAGAGGTCAAAAGTATGACATCTCTAATAACTCCTAAATTGTTAGTCACAGGCTCAAGGGCCTTATATCATTGGATTCCTTGGCTCCCGTTAGTCCAATTAATTTAAAAATTGGTATGCAGCGTCTTTGTTCAAAGTGCCACAAGTATGTTTGAGGACATTTGCATATCTCAAAAAACATGGCTGCTATCGGCCATTGAATTTTGAGCACATATTAAACAAGGTTAATGAAGGCTGATCGAACAAAACTCGGTGGCCATGTTCGACTCATTGCGCTAGAGGTCTGTAAGAATTTTGAAAGACAAAATTCACAATATTTATATTTTCAAATCTCCTCATACTGAGCGACTTTGCCTTAAGAACCACTGCAGTCAGTCAAATCGTTCATTAAATAATATAATCGATTATCTAAAAAAAAAAAATTCTATTTTTGAGAACTAGTCCTAGGTTTTTTGCTCAGCTTCATGTAAGCACGTCAACACAATTGTCTAGAGTCTAGTCTCTCTAGATCAATAATTGTCAAAAAAAAAATCAACTTTACCCTTTGGGTAGCTATAACGGGGTTGTTTAGAAAAGGGGCGTGTCCAAGTATACACAAATGCCTATAAATCCTAAATGAAAACTCGAAACTTCATGAAACTAGGTGAGCACCTGCAGCATATGATTCTGAAGAAGCATGCCAGCTTTTGTGGAGATCAGACTATAGGTGGCACTATAACAGTCATTAAAAAAAAAAAAAAAACTAAAAACATTATATTTCTATGGTAAATTATCTGGAATTGCCATAAATGCTCTTTATAATCATTGATTTAGTTGGTTACAAACTTGCTGAATAATATGTATTGTCTTTTTCATGTGCTAAAATGCCGTAAAGCGCTTAACCCGGGTAATCGCTGCTTGCAGCTGTTTTATGTTTTTGAAAAAGTTTTTTAATGCTCACCAAGGCTGCATTTATTTGAAAAACAAACAACAGTAATATTGTGAAAAATGACAATTTAAATGAATATAGCTGCAAGCAGCAATTACCAGGGTTGAAGCGCTTTAAGACATTTAAGCGTATATGAAAAAAGACATTTACATGTTATTTATCAAGCATGTAACAACCTAAATCCATGATAGAAAAAGCATTTTTGAAAAATCCTGGTCATTTACCACAGCAATGTTATGTTTTTTAACATTTATCACTGTTATAGCAGCAGCTGTGGTCTGATCTCCCTAAAACTGCATGCTTGTTTAGAATCACCTGTCGCATGTGATCACAAGGTTTTGTGACGTTTTGAGTTTTCGTTTAGGTTTTATAATTTTTTTGTGTATATTTGGATAGACCCTATTTCTAAGTGACCCTATTATAATTTTTTTTTAATTATTATTATTGATATAGTCCAGAGAAAAAAGTTTTTTTTCTTCCAGATTGAGTGAAAAACCTAGGACTAGATCGCAAAAGTAGGTTTCTCACATCCTTACAATCATTTTGACTGACGGTTTGATTGACAGCAGTGGTTCTAGAGGCAAAGTTGTTCAGAACGAGAAGTTCTATCCTGTGATACGAATATATTGTGCATATATGTGAACACAGAAAAATGTGATATGCACCAAGTGGATACATCAAGATATTAATGACAGTGAAAAAAATCCTTAAAATTGTGTACTAAAATCAAGTCCCGTCCTACTTTTTCTTTGGAATATCCTGTTTCACTCTGAACTGAAAATAAAAAATGCAAGTAAAATGTGTTGCAAATATGTTTCTTGTTGACTTAAAGCTTATTTCTCATCGTAGCTCTCTTTCCCAAGGGTATTGCTTATATAAAAGATATCCGATCCTTGATGACATAACACAAGTTACAAATATATTGAGGTGTCAGCCTACATATGATCCTGCTGTATCACCGCTGCACTCTAATGAGGATGTAGCCCTAAAAATAAACCGAAAGACACATTTTCAGTTAGTCATGCTGGATCGGCTGCAGATCCGCAGATTTAATTTGCTCCATTTATTTATTTCTCTGCAGCACACTAATAGCGTCAACTCACTCAACATGACAGCTTATTAAGCATGTGTTGCGTCCAGCATGCATAAATATGCTAAAATATAGATTAGTAAAAATAGGATGCAAGATTCAGGTTTTAATTTTATATGCTGACATAACTGTGAAAAACAGGTGCTTTCTGCTGTTTGTTTCCTGTCCCAGTTGTGCCAGGGCCCAAAGGCAAGGAGAAGTCCAAGTTGCACAAGTTCCTGTGCCTGCGGGTTGGCAGGGCCATGCGGAAGACCTTTGTTTCCTATGCCAGTGCCTCCATGCAGCAGTACGCCCAAAGAGACAGGAAGCACGAGTACTGGTTCGCTGTTCCTTCTGAGAGGTCAGTGCTATTCCCAGTTTGGCTGAGCTCCATTTTAAATGTCACCTGTCTGTACTACTAAAATGAAATTGTTTACTGATCCAGACCCAGATGTAGCATGTGCTTTACCTTGAGATGTGCAGTACAGTTATTTTTTGCTTTATTAATGATTCTTGCCAAGATTATTGATTATACTTAGGGTTTTGGATTTGAACGTATATACAGTTGAAGTCAAAAGTTTACATACACCTAAACAGCATCTCCAAAATGTTAATTATTTTACCAAAATAAAAGGGATGATACAAAACGCCGGTTATTTTTTATTTAGTACTGGCCTAAATAAGATATTCCACATATAAGAGGTTCACATATAGTCCACAAGACAAAATAGTTGAATTTATAAAAATGACCCTGTTCAAAAGTTTACATACACTTGATTCTTAATACTGTGTTGTTACCTGAATGATCCACAGCTGTTTTTTGTTGTTGTTGTTATTTAGTGATAGTTGTTCATGAGCCCCGTTTGTCCGTTCTTCAGAAAAATCCTTCAGGTCCCACAAATTCTTTGGTTTTTCGCATTTTTGTATATTTGAACCCTGTCCACCAATGACTGTATGATTTTATGATCCATCTTTTCACACAGAGGACAATTTTTATTTTGCCTAAATATTTTTTTTTTTTCATTTAGTACCGCCCTTCAAAAGCTACATAGAAAATAAGATCGATTTAGCCTGATCTTCATATTCAAAAAGTTTTCACCCCCTGGCTCTCAATGCATTATGATGCGTATATTTATAGTTGTATTAACTTAACAGCATTGAACATTGTTTGATCTGAAAGAATTCACATCTATAATTAAATGTATATTAAGTGTATAATAATAGATGTGTTTTTTTAACACTTCTGTATTTTTTTTTTTTACACTTTTACTGTTCAAAGGTTTGATTTCAGTATTATTTTCTAGAAAGAAAGTGATCATCTTTAAACTTTTAATCAGCAAGGATGCATTATATTGATCAAAAGTTACAGTAAAGACATTTATAGTTTTACTGAAGATCTGTTTCAAATAAATGCTGTTCTTTTGAACTTTCTATTAATCAAAGAAGCCTTCAAAATTGATCACTGCTTACACAGAAATATTAAGCAGCACAGCTGTTTTCAACATGGACAATAATAAGAAATGTCTTGAGCATCAAATGAGCATATATGAATGATTTCTAAATGGTCATGTGACACTGAAGGCTGAAGTAATGATGCTGAAAATTCAGCTTTGCATCACAGGATTAAATTACATTTTAAAATGTATTCAAATAGAAAGATGTTATTTTAAATTGTAAAAATACTTCAGAATATTACTAACATTATGATAAAATAAATGCAGTGTTAATAAACGTTAGAGACTTTCAAAAACACAAAGTACGAAAAAAAAAAAACTAATTAAAAATGTCAAACTAAAATATTATTTAAATAAAATAAATAAATATTTATTTTTATTATTTATTTATTTATTTTAGATGTTTAGTTCGTTTCACCTTCTAATTAAATTTTTGTTTTGCTCTTTTAATTGTAAGACCCTCATGTAACTGACCTATTTTATGATTGGCTAAACTGTATACATGTGACCTCAAACATGAGCAAGCAATTTTTGCAGCTGGGGTTTCAGTAAATGGTTTTGGTGGCCAGACAGGGAGCTCTAGGTTTTTAATGTGTCTTCACAGCACAGCTATATATATATACACACACACATATTTTTTGAAAGTATTGAATTCTTTTATGCTCATCAAGGCTGCAAAAATACAGAAAAAAACAGCAATGTTGTGATACATTATTACAGTTTAAAATAATGGTTTTCTATTTTAATATATATTTAAAAAAATAATTTATTCCTGTAATGCAAAGCTGAATTTTCATCAGCCATTACTCCAGTCTTCAGTGTCACATATTCCTTCAGAAATCATTTTAACATGCTGATTCATCTATTATTATTAATGTTGGAAATGGTTGTACTGCTTTAATATTTTTTTTTTTTTTTTTTTTTTTTTAAACCTGTGATACTTTTTTCAGGATTCTATGATGAATAAAAAGTTACAAAGAAAAGCATTTATTCAAAATGGAAAACAATGCAAGTCTTTGATATAATTTTTATTAATTTAACACTCCTTGGTGAATAAAAGTATTAATTTCTTTCAAAAAAAGAAAGAATAAAAAACCACAAACGTTTAAATGGTAGTTTATATTGTTACAATAGATTTCTCTTTTAAGTAAATGCTGTTATTTTGTAACTTTATTTATTATTTATTAAAGATATATATATATATATATATATATATATATATATATATATATATATATATATATATATATATATATATATATCTTAAAATATTAATATATTAAAAATATTTTAATTATATATATATATATATATATATATATATATATATATATATATATATATATATATATATATATATATATATATCTCTTAAAATAGTAATATATTAAAAAATATATTAAATATATTTATTAATATATTAAAAAAAATATATTTTTTTTACATTTGAAATAATTTTTAATTTTTATATATATATATATATATATATATATATATATATATATATATATATAATATTAATATTATTATTATTATTATTATTATTATTATATTTTTTTTTTTTACATTTGAAATAATTTTTAACAATGATCAAATTAATTCAACCTTGATGAGCATAAGAATCTTACTGATCCCAAAATTTTGTAGTGCAGTGTAAATTAATCTGCTAGGTTATCCAATGTCAATCCTTTTCTCTATTTGGTTCCAGATCAGTCTGGTGCCACTAGAAATGACTGCGACTAATTACCTGACCTACTAATCTGAATGTTCAAAAGCAAAGCCTTATGTAATCCTTCACAGAATCTGTTAATTCTGTATAATACAGCTATTCAGCCACAGTCAGACAGATTAAGAGAGATTTGCATGCTCCATATGTGTTTTCATCTCCAAACTGAATTATGCATGGATCAATTTTTCTTTTTTTTTTTTACTTCCCCTGGAGCAATAAATCGACATAATTATCTGAAACTACATTCTCTCAAACAGATGACAGTCTGTAATGTGATTCCATATTTATGAACATGACAGATCATTTAAAATCAAAAAGGACGTCTGAAAAATCACTTTGTACTGCATAAAAACTGTCCGTCTCTCTAAAGCATAACTTCACCCTTCAGTCTGCTGACATGTCTGTTCGAGTTATGGTGTTTACATACAGTAAGTTGTTTTGCATGCATGATTTTTGTGTTTTTAGTTCACAAATGGTTTATGCCCTCCATCTTGACCTATTAAGCTCACAAAAACGGTGTCAGAGAGACAGTGGCATCCATGAAAAAATCGTCTCATTATGTACCAAAGATGTGGCTGTGGGAAGGGCAGCACTGATAACTGCTCTACTGTTGTCTGACCCAGTTTGGTGGCCAGTCGCATGATCCGTTTGAGTACGACAATTATCCATTTTGTCATTTCTGAACCGTAAAGGGAACAACAACCATGTTAGTTGGCGCTCGCCTATTTGCGTACTTCTCATAGTCTGTAAGCTGTGCCACATGTCCCCAGGAATCGCCTGGATCGCATCCAAATCTCTCCATGACCAGGTCATTGTGTGTGTGTGTGTGTGTATATATGTGCGTCCTAGGTTGTGTCTGTTTGTATGTGTTTATGGTTGCGGTTCTTTGTAAATGATCTCCAGACATCAGTGCTGTTTGCCCAAGACTACAGGACAGGGTTTCATCACTGTCAACATGCTATAATCACCTATAAGTTGCTGTTGACATCAGATCATTATAAATTGAACGGAGCAATCTAGGAAAGTGGTATATCAGACTACGGACATGCATTGTGGTTGATTTTTGATGTTCGTATAGACCTGGAGGTCTATATTAAGTGCATAATTTCCTATACAACACATTTGTATTATTATGTATGTATAAGTTATGGCTGTATATGCAAGGTGCCTACACTTTCTGATCAGTGAAATAAAAGCAACACTAGAGTTTACAAATTAACTTCCATAATATGAAAGGTTCTTAATGCAACAGAATATTTAGCAGAATTTATTTTTGTCCAATAGGATTGTAATGGATTGTACAGAGCTAAACTACACTAAAGTAAAAGTTTGTAATGCAACAGAATATTTAGCAGGAAAATTAGACTTTTTTTCAACAGGATTGTAATGGATTGTACAGGAATAAAAAATAAAAATAAAATTAAAATTAAATTAAAGTTCTTAACGCAACAGAATATTTAGCAGAAAATAAAATGCAAGAATTTTTGTCCAACAGGATTGTAATGGATTGTACAGGACTAAAAGAAAAGAAAAGAAAAGAAAAGAAAAGAAAAGAAAAGAGAAATATGCAAGAATATTTTGTCCAACCGGAATTTAATAGATTGTACAGGAATGAAATGAAATGCAATGAAAAATTAAAAAATTAAATCAACAGAATATTTAGCTGAAAAAAATATGCATAACAGGAATGTAATGAATTGTACAAGAATAGAATAAAATAAAATAAAATAAAATAAAAGTTCTTAAAGCAACAAAACATTTAACAGAAAAAAAATATATGCAAGATTTTTTGTCTAACCAGAATGTAATGGATCAAACAGGAATTAAAAAATTCTTATTTAGCAGAAAAAAATATGCCAGATTTTTTGCCCAACAAGAATGTAATGAATTGTACAGGAATAAAATAAAATAAAATAAAATAAAATAAAATAAAATAAAATAAAATAAAATAAAAGTTCTTAAAGCAACACAATATTTAACAGAAAAAAATTATGCAAGATTTGTTGTCTAACTGGAATGTAATGGATCGCACAGAAATTAAATTAAATTAAATTTACAGGAATAAAATGAAATAAAAATAATAAATAAAATATAAAAAATAAAATACAGTTTAAAGTGGAGGTCATGGAAAACCTGGAAACATCACAGAAATTGAAAATTGAATTTAAAATGATACCAGTTTATTTCAAAATAATAATTTAACTTAAATAATACATTTTAAATCATGATGTCCAGGCCCAGAGTCATGTTTGAAATGTAAGGAATTTTATTGGTCAGAAGCCTGAGAACTATAAATATTGATTAATTGTGAAACATCTCATTAAAAAGTAGTGCATACGTGAATGAAGAACTGGTCTTGAGGAGGTCCAGTTTGGTTTTCCATCCAGGTCATCCATCTTATTTCTTAAGAGTGAACCTTAGTCATTTTTGTATGTGTGTTTCTTGTAGGTCAGACCACCTGTATGCATTCTTTGTCCAGTGGACCCCTGATGTGTATGGAGAAGGGTTGGGCGGACTGACCCGGGAGCCTGGGTTTGTAGTGGTTAAAAAGAACCAGGACGCTGAAAGCGGGGAGCACGACAAACCAGTACCTGATATCACATTCAAGGACTGGGAGGTATGAACAACAACTGCTGCTAAAAATGCTAGTCGAGGCTAAAAACTAAATGCAAATGCTTATATATTATGCATTCAATATAATTGACTATTTTAATGATTTCTAATGTGATTGATTTGGTTGTCATAAATGTTAATGCTTATGTTAATTCATGCATGTGTTTTCAATTGAAATGTGTGTATTGTGTTGCTTTGATAATTATGCTGACATCTTTGTTGCAGTTGTGTTGTCATAGACATGTGATCATGAATATGCTTACATGATGTTTATGTTCTCTCCTGAACACAGTCTTCTGAGTTTGTTATTCACAGCAGCACTGGAGTGTGTGTGTCTGTGTCTTTCTTTCAGAGTCAATGTCTTCTTCAGCCACTTCAACCATGTTTATGCACGTACTAACATTTAAGTATGAATGCATGCTTGTTTCTGTTGCCAGTCATTATCAATGTCCATGTAATGTCTTGTTGCAGTGTCTTATTATCATAATGACGTCTTTTCCCTTCAAAGGACATGATGAACTGGTATGTAATGTACTTTCGTTGTAATGCGTGTTTGACTTGGCTGTATTGAGTGTACATCTGCAAATGGACACAATCATTTCATCATCCCTCTTAAACTACTTACAGACTCCAGTGAGCAAGACAATCAGACTGATAAATGTGGATTATGATTTTTATTGTTTTATAGTCAAGTATAAGTATTACTGTAAACACTCAATGGAGAAGATTTTAACATTATAGTTAATTGCCCAATAATTAAAAATGAATTGCTGGACCTCAAGAAGATATAAATAATTCTAGTCTATTTGTCCTGGTAGTGGATTTGTTTGTTTGTTTGTTTGTTTGTTTGTTTGTTTATTGCTTGCTTTCTTGGATATTTAAATTATTTTATTTTATTTTAATTTGTATAATAATGTATTTATTTGAACATTTTATTTATTTTATGTATTTATTTATTTATTTATTTATTTATTGTTTGCTTGGTTCATTATTTATTTATTTATTTATTTATTTATTTATTAATTATTATTATTATTATTATTTGTTTGTTTATTGTTCGCTCTCTTGGATCATTTTATTATTTAACTTTTTTATTTGTTTATTGCTTGCTTTCTTGGGTCATTTTATCATTTTGTTTTATTTATTTATTTATTTATTTTAGTTTTTAATTTAATTAACAAAAATTATTGCTTGCTTTCTTGGATCATTTTATTATTTTATTTGTTTGTTTGTTTATTGCTTGCTTTTTTGGGTAATTTTAATTATTAAATTTTTAATAGTTTTTTATATTTTATTTTATTTGTTTTTGTTTATAGCTTGCTTGCTTGCTTGGATCATTTTATTTGTTTATTTATTGCTTGCTTTCTTGGATCATTTTATTTTATTTATTTTACGTGTTTTTATTATTTTTTGTTTTATTTATTGCTTGCTTTTTTGGATCATTTTATTGTAGTATTTTCATTTTTATTTTATGTATTTTTTTGTTTGTTTTATTTATTGCTTGCATTCTTGGATCATTTTATTATTTTTTAAATTTATTTTTGTTTGTTTGTTTATTGCTTGTTTTTTTTTTGTTGTTTTTTTTGGATCATTTTATTATTTTTTAATTTTTTTTTTTTGTTTGTTTATTGCTTGCTTTCTTGGATCATTTTATTTTGTTTTTATTATTTTATTTTATTTTATTTTATTTTGCTGGCTCTCAGAAGGTGCTATATAAATGTGCATGTTTATTTAGTGTCTTCCAGATAACTATTTGACTTTTATAAAATATGACTCAAGCCCTGTGCAGCCTCTTATCTGGGCTGGCCAGAGGGAAGGCCACATGAGTTCATGCTTTTCTGTTGCCCTGCCATCCCATTGGTCCCTCTGGGATATAAACAGCGCAAAGCCTCTAGTTCACTTCTAAGAGTGTCTGTGTGTCTGTGGGTCCACGTGGATACTTAACATTGGATATACACCTGCATATCTTGGGGCTTTCCGCAGAAGTCATGTTTTTCTCCAGAAGAATTAAGGAGGGATGTCAGCTGACGCCTAAATACAGCTTTGGCCTGGTAAAAAAGAAAAAAAAAGCCCTCTGGTTGTAATGTTTGTGTGTGGCTGAGTGACTTGTGCTTGAGTGCACTTGGCAGGCACACTGAACAGTGTAGTTATGTATGCAAGCAGCTGTTGCTTTCTAGGCTTGGAAATAGATGTCATTTAGACATGACAGTAGTCTATAGACACGTGTTTTTGCAGTAGCCTAGCATAGTTATATTAAGAATGCAGTTATATACTGCGTATTAAGTATAGTATTCCCTTTCGTGAATAGCAAATGGTTAACACAGCTCTGGTTTTAAGACGAATGTAACGCTAGTCACAACGCAACAGATACAACGTTGTCGGTAGTTTTTTCCACATGTTAAATTGCGCCTGTGATTGTTAACCTTTAGCGTTGTTGCGTTTAAACGGCTGAATGGATGGTAACGAACGTACTGAACGCATGGTTCCCAGTGCACCGCTGCGTGTAGTTGTTTTGAACGCAAGTGTATTTTTAACTCAAGTCAAGAGACGCTGTGGATGGCAAGACGCAACGCAAATTAGAATGTCTTTCGTCGCTGTGCAGCACTGCACTATTACCTTATTTTTCGCGACAATAAGTCGTAATGCCGCCACCTTATTATAGTTTCTTCATTAAAGCTCTTCAGAGAAAAAAAACTTAAGTTTTATGGAAAAAGCTGCAAGTGCACGTTACTAGCATTAGCTTTGTATGCATAGATTGCCTACATAAAGGCATACGTTCTGTTTTGAAGAGTTAACTCCAGTTGCATTACTAGGGATGGGCTTTTGAATTTGTGTGGGTGGGCAAATGAAATTTCTAAGAGGAGTGTATCTGTTGTTGTGCTGCTGTTACTGGTAATTTTACATTGACAGCTGCGTGTTATATATGTATATACATAGTGGTGGCCAAAATTATTAGAACATTTGTATTTTCACCAGCTAAAAAATGGTTTTAAGTCCGTTATTTCTATCTTTTGCTGTAGTATGTCAGCAGGGAATACCAGTTTACATTTCCAAACATTCTTTTTGCCATTAATTGTAATAATCCAGTGAGATTTTTGTTTTTACAAGGAGTCTGGCAAAGGATAGCACACCAAATGTTGATTTAATTTAGTTAATAGATGTTAACTGATAATGAAAAACTATTTACTATTTATTTTTGACCGCATGTTCATTTTACAGCATTTTTACACAAGTGCCTAAAACTTTTTAACCGTACTGTCTATAGCTTTGCAGGTAGGTTTCTTGAAGCTTCTTGGAAACATTACCACAGTTCTTCTGAATTTAGTTTGTTCTGTTTCTTCATGTCATTCCAGACAGACTGGATGAAATGAGATCTCTGTGTGGAGCACTGGCTGTTGTCAGACTCCTTGTGTAAATGCAAATCTCACTGGTTTATTAAATCATTATTGTAGATTATTGCTCTTTATATTGTAATAATTATTATTAATATCAATTTAGAAAAAACATAAATGTTTTTTGTTTCGTTTTGGCCACGTCACATTCTGCAAAGTCTAGCACAATGCAAAAACTCCTGTTAAAATCACTGAAGCTATGAAATTAATATTTTATTTACATGATATCTGCAATCTGCAATCATATAAAAGCAATCCGATGCATTGTTAACAAATATAAATGTAATTTCGAATTTACACTTTTCATTCATTTTCACATTCACATTATGCGACAGCCGAAATGCATCGTTTAAAAGCGGCTGCATTTTTTTATACCCCTTTGTGTTGAATTTGTGGGACATTTTTGTTTATTTTGGTGTCATTTTAGCCACAAGCCCTCAGCAATATACAGTAAATCCAAAAATTATTCAGACGCCAGATAAATATATTTTATATATATATATATATATATATATATATATATATATATATGTATGTATGTATGTATGTATGTGTATATGTTTTATTTTATTTTTTATTTTTTTATTAGTGGGTACAGGACACTATATTTAATTTATTTTCATTTATCTGAGGGTAGCAAAATAAAGTAAACTGTGACATATTATACCCCAAAATCAATCAAAAATATAGTAAAACAGTAATATTGTGAAATGTCTAAAATAAGTGTTCCTGACTTGACTTTTGGTGAGCGTAAGAAAAAAAAAAACCTGCATTATTAGATGTTATATGTTTTGGGTAGGCCGATAGCTGACCCAGCTGCACCTCTGGTTAAACGCATTTCACTGAATAAAATTCATTATACTCTTTAGCCTCAGAAATGCTGTTTTATGTTGTTTGGAGACATGGCATCCTGCTGAGCAGCTGATCTGGGGAGGTTGTTTCAGATGACGTGTGATCTGTCTTTGAGATAGTGTTGTTTGATCTCGTCAGGTGAATCCTGTTAGATTAAGCTGATTTATGGCACATGAGACCCGACCTGAGTCTGACTGCAGTGTCTGTGGAGAAACATGGGTCAAGTGGTATTTAAAGTGCGTTTCCCAGTCATTTTAGTTTTTCATTTTCATTTTAGACTTCATTTAGGTTGTATAAAAAAGTAAATGCCTTAAATTTACTAACATGTCCCTTCCTCTATCTCCAAGTTGATGAGTTTAGGCTGCAGAGGAGCATACCAGATAACTTTTATTCCCTCACATACTAATTTTTAAATATTAAAATTAAAATATTTAAAATCTCATGCAACACCACTATTCTGTCTGTGCATTAGGTAGTTTCTGTGACTGAGTACTACCGGCGGATAGATGCGCTAAACAGTGAGGACCTGCGCTCGCTCTGCAAACGTCTTCAGGTGCCACATGCTCCGCTCCACACGGAAACCATCACAAAGGCCACTGCATATCTGTTGATCAAGGAGCGTTAACTTCAACATGAACTCAACAGTTTGGATACTATATGAAACTGTATGAAAATCAACCCAAATAGGATTTTTCACAAACTGAATGAAGAAAAGATTATTTGATCTAAATCAGAATGTGTTACCAGCTGTATTGTAGCATTTGTTCTCATTGTTCAGCAGATTGCAATGGTCTTTATGTGGAGTGTGGAATAATAAAACTGGCCCTGAGTTGAGATACAGCCGTTTTTATATGAAATGACACTTAAAGGCTGATAGAATTTCTGCAATAATACTGAAACTGGATATCTGTCAACTGGCATTTCCATGTGGATGACAGGATGGGTTTTCGATGGCTTGAATAGGAGGAAGCAATAAATGAAGCAAATATCGTAGCAATTAGTCTCATGCTGTCCCCCAGAGACCTTTTCAGAACAGTTTGATCTAAGAGTAAATGCATTTGTCTGCAGTGCTTGTTCTGACTTACTCTCCAGACAGTATCATCATATTTATACCCCCGGTTTCACAGACAAGGCTTAAGCCTAGTCCTAGACTAAAATGTGACTAATCTTAAAATATATCAGTGCCTTTGTCTGGTCTCAAGTTGCACACCTGTTTTTTTTATAAGCACGTTTATAAAAAATACTTGATGTCCTAATGGAACTATGGCCTCATCCTGGCTTAGTCAAAGCCCCGTCTGTGAAATCGGGCCATAAAGTCAACATGAAATTACTATTAACCCTGTTTGCTTTATTATTACACTTGACCTTAGTGTGCTTAATTCTATTTTTTTTGTAATCAAAATATAATATTTTTGTAATTTATATTACAAAATATATATTATATTATTTTATTTTATTTGATAAGTATTTATATTATATTATAAATATATTATGCTTCAATACCTAATTTTTCACTTTTTGTTTTTGTGCCGTTTAATCAGAAAGTAATATATTTTTTTTGTATTATATTAAATTATATCATTATAGTAATTATATTTTAGTTTTGTTTTATTGCTTGCATGTTTTTGTTTTTTTTTTATTAAAATGTAATTTTGTAATTTACTATCATTTATATTAGAAATAAGTATATTGTAATAATATTTTATTCATAATTATATTCAGAATCAAATATAATAATTATATTTTAGTCATTTAGTTTTTATTGCTTGCTGTTTTAAAATTGTTATAATTGTTTTATATTATAAAAAATAATAACACTGTTAACAATGTAGGCATTGTTAGAAGGTTTTAGGTAGGGCTGCACGATTAATCGAAGTGAAATCGCAATCGGGATTAATCGAAAGCTGCGATTGTCATGCGTATCTTTTAGAAAAGCACTGTTCTGTGTTTAGTAAATCTTCATCCGAAGGCCAGAGGGCGCTCTCATTCTCACGCGGAAACTCAAAATACGCCAGAAGAAGAGAAATAGAAACGCATCTTTGCTATCGCTGCAGCTGAATAAACAAGATTTAACTGCTGTCATTGATTCAACGTGACTAATAAACCCACGACTACAACAATATATGATTTATCTGACTTCTTCTCATTATAATTTTCCTTCTAATGCAGTATATAATAATGCAATGCCTTTATCACTGCTTGGAATACTATTCGTGCTTTATTCTGTGTAAATAGCTATACTATCTCACAGAAAGATTTATTTCAAACACTCGACTGATATAAATATTATAATATGAAGTGAGTTTGGAGTCAAAACGTTATTAAATGTGATGTTTTCACATGCTTTCAGCTGTAGCAGCATGTCTACACAGAGCCGTAGTTCACTGAGAAGCTACGCAAACAGCTGTCATTATCGCAAACGATTTCTTTCGATTTCATAATCGCCCGATTAAATCGTTTGCGATAATGAACGCGATTCAGCGTATCTTTTCTGTGGAGTACGGCTCTGTGTAGTACATGCTGCTCCACCTGAACACAGGTGCTGGAGATTTACTGCTGATTACACAACCGGCTTCACTGACAACATGCGCATGACAACCGCCTCCGATTAATCGTGCAGCCCTAGTTTTAGGTACTGCCTTCTAATAGTTATTACACTTATATTATGCTTGTCTTAAAGTTGTATGCTTTTTTTCTTGTTGAATATCGTGTTTTAGTCTGAAATGCATCACATTGTTAAAGTGAAATGGCTTATGAATGTCATTTCATGTTGACTTTAAAGGAAAGTGTGTTGATGAGGTCTCACTAACCCTATTCCCTGCAAACATGAAAACAGTGCAAACATCCAAGAGTGTGAAGCTTTATTGAACATACTGTTGTAAATGTACTAAAAAAAACTACAAATGTCAGCTCCAAATCTGATGTTTGTGGATGGTAAATTCTTTACATGCGGTCCTTGGATGTTTGCCTTGGTTTGCATTGCTGTTGGAGAACTACCCTTTTTTTCTTGCTAACCTTTTTTCCTGTGCTTAACTCGGTTGTAATTTTCATTCCTTAACCTGAGAAATAAGCCTTCCCAAAGTAAGACCCCTTGGTACATGTTCACTGCTCTCCATTCATCCATCCATCATTCTCTCTCTACATCAGTTGGGTTGTACTGATGTAGAAACACACATTACCAGATTTAAAGCCTGATTTGTCTAGCTGATAAATGTGTGTACCTGTAAGCTTCACTCCTTACGTCCTGTAGTGCGTCTTTCTCCTATATTCAGATGTATTGCTTGATGCCCTCTGTGGAGGGGCATGATACTATTTCAGAATTTTGCAGATGTTCTCTTACTTTGAGAGTACTGTTTACATGGCAAATTTTTAGATGGGCCAGATTGTTATCTGATATGACTGCTGACAGTTACCTGGAGTCCAGTTCCAAACAAAGTCATTTGAATAGAGAATGCATGACACAGCATAGAGAGATACAATACGATAGATAATATATATACATATGATAGACAGGATGAATAGATACGATACAACAGATAAGATGGATAAATGGATACTATGAGATGGATAAGATAGATAGTATACGATAGATAAGGATGGATAGATACTGTAGATAGATATGATAGATAGGATGGATTAATAGATACTATAAGATATATATAGATAGATAGATAGATGAGGACAGATAGATAAGGACAGATACATACGATAGATACGGATGGATATATACTGTAGATAGACAGGTTGGATGCAATATGATAGATAAGATGGCTAAATACATACTATAAGATAGATGGATGTGATAGATAACTATGGATAGATACTATAGATGGATGGATGGATGGACAGATAGATACGATAGATACGATAGATAAGGATAGATACATACGATAGATAAGGATGGATACGATAGATAGGATACGATACGGATGGATAGATACTGTAGATAGGATAGATACAATATGATAGATAGGATGGATAAATACAAACTATAAGATTGGTGGATATGATATGATAGATAACTATGGATACATATGATAGATAGACAGAAAGATATGATGGATTGGATAGATGCATATGACAGGACAGATGGATTAGATCGATTCGATAGACAGATAAGATAGACACGATACAATAGATAGGATAGATACAATAGATAGATAGGATGGATATGATATTGATAGATGTTAGCTAGGTGATACGATAGATAGAAAATGATAGATAGGATGGATAAATAGATGCTATAAGATAGACATAAATGAGAGAGATAGGATGTGATGGATAGATGGATAGACAGACAGATGGATGAACGAATGATAAATAGAATGAACAAACATGATAGAGGGAGCAATTGAATGATAGAAAGAACAAACAAATGATTTTAAAGAAATGTAAGGACAAATATACAGGCTTAACTCATCCAGATATTTGTGCTCTCAGTGTAAAGAAAATGTTTGTGAAATTTTGCAGAAATCGTGTTATCGTGTTTATCAGCTTTTCCTTTCTTTTCTTTAATCAGATCACAACCAAGGAAGAGGTGAACTCCAAACACATGGTGAAGAGCGACCCAGAACCCGAATCATTCAGGCCCAATCTGAACGAGCCCAGTGTCCTGCTGCAACCTGATCAGATCGAAAAGGCAAGTTATAGTTTATTTTGGGTCCATATCTATATGCTGACCTTGTCATATTTAACTATGATGCACTACTGAGCAAGACCCACTCCTTCAACTACTGGCTAGCTCTCATGGGACTCTAGTGGCATTTTCATCATCTACCTGTGGCATTCCAGTTGTATAATTGGCTCCTAGAGACCATTATTTTTATTATAGATTTACTTGAAGTTACTTTGCCCTTTCTCTACTGTCCTGACTCTTTACTCACTTTTGGCCTGTAACCCCAATCCTCAGCTGGCCAAGCACCTCCCCCCCAGGACGATCGGCTATCCCTGGTCTCTGGCGTTCAGCACATCCAAACACGGCATGAGCATCAAGAGCCTGTACCGCGCCATGCAGGGCCAGGACTCCCCAGTTCTCATGGTGATCAAGGACAGTGATGGACAGGTATGCTTTTTACCTCAACTGTCTGATTTCACATTGAGATTTTTGGGAAATTTGTATGTGTGGGAATAGCACAATCCTCTAAAGCATAGGTTTCACAGCTTGTGGTTCATTAAATATTCAAAAAAGCTTTGGCTTATTTCCTGCAGCTGTTTGGAGCCCTCGCTTCAGAGCCATTTAAAGTCAGTGACGGCTTCTATGGCACTGGAGAGACGTTCGTGTTCACCTTCTGTCCAGAACTTGAGGTGAGGAATAATATATTCCTCAAAATATTCCTGGGTTACATCAAGAGCAAAGATACAAATTTTGCTATAGTCAGCCAAACTTCCTGTCCGCCATTTTGATTTATGTTGAAAACCTTCTTTTTCGAACTCCTCCTAGACTATTGGTCCAATCTTTACCAAATTTGACTCAGATTCTCTTCAGACCATGCTGGCAATAAGTTATGGTTTTTGTTTTCAATATATGAAATGGTTATCACTTAACGCATTAACGAATTTGCTGGAATTATGCCATATTTAACTGCATCTGAGATTTTTTTTCTTTATCTTTGCAAAGCTTTGACATATTGACACCAAACTTTATGAAAATGTCACCTGTTAGTCCGATTTTCAGCAAATGTAACTTCGATCATCTTCAGACCATGCTGGAAAAAAGTGAACGAAACGGTTATCGTTTAATACTTTAGCAAATTTGCAGACTGCATCTGAGAATGTATCTCTGCAAAACTTTGTGCCATTGTTGCCTTACACTAGGCCATGCAACATCAATTTGGTAACGCCGCCTATTGGTCAATTTTGTTTTTAATGGTTAACCATTCATTAACCATTAAAAATGAAATTTTTAAAAATGGCAATAACTTTTCATTACATTAGCCTATTGTAATCAAACTGGTCGTAAAATACTCCTTGGGTCATACTGAGACCATAAATACTAATTTTACCATAGAACTTCCTGTCCGCAATTTTGATTAATGTTGAAAACCTACTGTGTGCAGACAAAAAGTTATAGATTTTGTTTTGAAAGCCAAAACTGCTTTTGTATAGCACCGCAACAAATTTGAGGTATGATGCAAGGCTATGTCTGAGGCTGCAAAGCTTTGTCACCACGTTCTTGATTTGATAACAGTCCCACCTATTGGTCAAAAGTGATTACCAATTAAATCATATTACTAGTGTTTTTATTTGTGATTTTTTAAAATGGCTTTAATTACAATTTTTTGCAGTTCATGCTCAATGCCATGCTTAACTCTGTGGTGCTTGGTCCCTTAATTGCTAATTTTTTTAAATAGTTTCTGCCCTAAATTATTATTTTGGAATAAATGTAAAATGCTTCAAAACACTAACTAGATTCATAATTGGCTTTAATAAATAGAATATTGGTTACATTGTTAATGTAAAAATGGAAAACAGAATTGTTTGTTGTGTCTTTTGCATTGCATTCTGTTCTTGCCTTGACCTAACATTGTTAAACCACTTTTTAGGTTTTCAAATGGACTGGTGACAATATGTTCTTCATCAAAGGAGATATGGATTCCTTAGCTTTCGGCGGTGGAGGGTATGTAAAGACTATAAGGTGCCATATTTAATTTATCAGTGACATAGTGTATAAAATCATTTTTATTTTCTACTTTTAGGGGTGAATTTGGGCTGTGGTTGGATGGCGACCTCTATCATGGCAGAACTCACTCATGTAAGACGTTTGGAAATCCAATGCTCTCGAAAACTGAGGACTTCTATGTGCAGGACATTGAAATATGGGCCTTTGAATAACACCCCCCCCAATCCCACCTCACAAACTGTGTACACAATAAAGTGGGGTTATGAGGCCACATCACTAGACCCCCATAACTGATTGTACACCCTCCACTTGGCTCCTAAGAAGCCCTGATAGAGGCAAAGCAGATATACAGCGTACATAGTCCTTCATTTCTGGAAACGGTCAACATGGGTGGGTGTTCTTTGCTGAAAGTTTCATGTGCTTTGTGGTTTAGAGTCATACGAACGCCCATTTTGCAGCCTGAGGTCCTCTAGTTTTGAGGATAAGGAAGGGCGCTAATGGCTTTTCCAGAATGTTATAGAACTTTCCTACAGAAATGTAGGAATTGTAGCTCCCAGGAGTCATAAGACATTGGATTTTCAGTCTTAATATCTTCATCACCTGTAGCATTGCATCCATTTCAAGCACTTTAAATATCTAACCTCAAAACCCATTATTTATCCTCGTCTGTGTGCTCACACAGGCTCTATATAATCAAACGCCACTACTTAATGTAATATCCAGTACCGTGTTGCTGTCAAAATGTGGAGTACATGCAAATTCACATGTGGTGCCCTTTTCATGTCAATATGCTTTCCTGCAAGTCTGGGAGTGCTGTAGTTATGCCAGGACAAATGTGTTTGTCTTTTAGGAAGCCATTTTGGGGGCGGGGCATCTGAAGGAGTATATATACATATATAAATACATATAGCGATTATATATTTATACCTTTATTAGTGTACTGTGTACATAACTACTTCCCATATTGCTGTTATGTGTGACAGTGATATGGTTTGCGCTACTGTCCTTGAAGTATGTATATTTTCCTTGTAAATTTGTTCCAATAAAAAAATTTCTATACGCACATGACATCAACGCTAATCCAGTGTGAACTTGGAGTTTTCGTCAGGTGTAAGCAGCCTCTTGAGAGCGCAACAGTAACGGAGGAACCATATATAAGGTGACCTGGGCGTTCGAGGGTGATGAAATGACTGGTGCAACCAGAGCCAGCCGCCAGGGATTAAGGATGACTGCTGTCAGCGATCATGAGAACGCCTGTTACTGCAATATTTACAAAGAGGCACATCAACAAACAAGTTGTTGGAAAAACTGAAAATTGATGGGCAACTGGCTCTTTTTGCAGTATTCTGACTTGAAGTTTAAGCCTGGAGATGGCAGTTTCCCAATGTGGCCAGCTGAAAACATGCCCAAACATTTGACCTGACCGCGAGCGTCTGTTATCAGAGCAGACGTCTTGCTGTGAAGGTCTGATGCTCTCTGCATGCCCTGGGATTGTAGAGGCGATGGACTCCGACGCCCCTCTGGGGCCAACTGCACATTCCTGGTCTTCCAGTATTTGATGCCCGTGTGGAAGTTCACAGAACTGTTGTTAATCCTCTCCAAGATCCCTGACAGATTATGTATCAATGTATTAATCACAATAAAATCTATGTAATACTGGCGTTTTGGTGGTTTTGTGTGTGTGTTTGTGAGAGAGACATATAAATTAATGATGGTCACATTTGTTGATGCTTTGCCAAATTTTGCACGCAAAATCCAGTTTCAATAGGAATCCATGCAAGTGAGAATTTCACATTTATATGCAGTTTCTGTGTCAGGCTTTAAATTCTCTTGAATTCAAAGTTTTGACCAACAGAAAGCTGTTTGGCTCAAAGATGACCAGCTAGCTGTGTGTTTGTGAGAAACAAATCCATCTTTCTGATGTGAGAGGACAATAGGGGATGATGTGTTATGGATTATGCACTCATATTTTGGCCAGAAGCAATGGTTTAAAGTTCAAATGTGTTTATGATGAATTTGTTTCTTATAAGCATGTAGCTTTTTACGTCATAAAATGTTAATTGATGGTCTGGTGTCGTGTGGATTACTTGTGGATTATTGTGATGTTTTTATCAGCTGTTTAGACTCTCATTCTGATGGCACCCATTCGCTGCAGAGAATCCATTGGTGAGCAAGTGATGTTAAATTTCTCTAAATCGGTTTTGATATAGAAACAAACATCTTGGATATCCTGAGGGTATATAAAAATATTTTTGGATGAACTATTCTTTTAATCTTGGTCAAACCCATTAAATATGCCACCACTAGAACTAAAAACAGCATCCAATATTTTTGGATTATTTGATATAAATTTTACATTGTTTACTCTGAATGTGAGCATATTTGACCCAAACCTGTTTGTCAGCAGACAGATCATAAGACCCAGTTTTGATAAGACTTGATTGGCTTAATATAACATAAATAATGTCTCTTACTGAAATATGTACTAGAAAACCCATTAAATACTTGCGTTATTTCAGTAAGAGACATAATGTACGTTATACTAAGCTATACAAGTCTTAAAACTCAAGTTTTCTTTTAAAGGGAACCCCGGGTTTATTAAGTATGTGGATTCTGTAAAAAGCCAAACAGCAATTTGAAATGTATATAATGTTTTAGTGAAATGTATACATATTTTTTCCATCTCATAATGTGTAATACAAAATGTCAATCAGTTAACATTTAAAAAGTCTATACAAGAGGTATTTAAATTCAGAAAACATAAGAGGGAATATAACCGCACATGCACAATGAAAAATTCCCATGCTTTTCAGCAGCACTCCTACTTTGTCCCGTCTTACCTCTGCTTTGACTTTTAAGTACACTGCGTACAATACGACGCCATCAGTGTCATGGGACGGGGATTCAGCCTGATGATTGACACAAATGTTAGATATAGTATGCATCCAGAGACACACTCCCCTCCCAAACAAAAATAACACAAGCAGGCTCTTCTAAGATCTAACATTGAATCTGCAAGAAGATGACCGTTTGTAATGAATAAAATCCGTTGACGATCTATATTAACATAATCAGCAAGTGTTAGTGGCTTTAACGGTTCTTTTCAGTGTACAGCGGTCAGTTACATAAGAGATCAGTCTATGAAGTTGTGCATTTGGCTCAAGGTAGAGAGTTCCCTCTAGTGGAAGTTTAAACAAGATGCTAAAAATATGACCTTCTAATAACAGATAACAGATAAGCAGATACTTACCGTCTTGTGAAGCAAACAATTCATGCAGCGCCTGTGCGAGAACATCCACCACAAACGAATGAGACGCCTTCCGCTCCCAATGGAATTTCTTTTTAGCCTATGGAAGGGGTAAAATAGTGTTTTCACATATTCTTATTACAAAGTATTCCATCACTGACTCCAAGAGAAGTGCATATTTGAAATAAAAAAATATTTAAATATGTATACATTCTATTCATTTGAATAAAACCCTAGGCTTTTAACCTGAAACAAGGCTGTGTTGTCACTGACATCGGGAATATTCTGAAGCAGACTTCTCCAAATCATTGAGCGCTACGCTTATCCCTCTGCCAGTTAAAGGATGCCTCATGTTAAAAGCATCTCCAAGAAGCAAGACTTCTGTCATAGAGGACAGTTAAATCTATTTTAATATAATTTGATTGTAAAACTTTAAAGGGATTGTTCACCCAAAAGTGAAAGTTCTGTCATTAATTACACACCCTCTTGTTGTTCTAAACTTGTAAGAACTTTGTTCATATTTGTAACACAAATGAAGATATTTTTGATGAAATCCGAAAGCTTTCTGACCCTGTATAGACATTCAAGGCCCAGAAAGGTAGTAAGGACATTAATAAAAATTCTCGTAGCTTCATAAAATTACGGTTAAACCACTGTTACGTAGACTATTTTAACTATTTTTGCTGTCTATGCAGGGTCAGAAAGCTCTCGGATTTCATCAAAAATATCTTGATTTGTGTTCCAAAGATGAATAAAGGTCTTACAAAATGAGGGTGAGTAATTAATGACAAAATTTTTGGGTGAACTATCACTTTAAGTCTATGACATAAACATTACAGTACTTGTTTAAATGATTAACAGCAATAATAAAGCTGCTTTGTAATTAAATTTATGTATAGTACTATAGTAATAGAACTGCCTCTGCGGCCTCTCTAACACATGCTGGAGTTACCTGGTTTATTGACAGGTGATGAGGGCAGGAAACTTGCTGGCATGGATTTCATACGGTTATTTTGTACGGCCAACAAAAATGGCTTCTTTAGGTGATCTATCAGGCACAACAAACCAAAGTAAATTTGCTAAAATATGTTCAGTCAAAAGTATTGCAGAATATGCAAAATGTTAACTATTTTAACAAAATAAGAGGGATCACACAAAACGCATGTTATTTTTTGTTTAGCACTGACCTGAATAAGATATTTTACATAAAAGACGTTTACATACAGGGTTTAATTTCCCTGTTCAAAAGTTTACATACACTTGATTCTTAATACTGTGTTGTTACCTGAATGATCCTGTGGGTTCCTTTGTTGTTGTTTAGTCGTTCATGAGTCTCTTGTTTGTCCTGAACAGTTAAGCTGCCTGCTGTTCTTCAGAAATTTTTAGGTTTCACAGCATTTTTGTGTATTTGAACCCTTTCCAACAATGACTGTATGATTTTGAAATCCATCTTGTCACACTATGGACAACTGAGGGACTTATATGCATCGTTTTTCCTTCTAAGCATCAGTGAGCATTTAAACCTTCTGTAATAGTTGCATGAGTTATTTTGGTCAAATAACAGATTCAGATTCTGCAAGATGTATGTAAACTTTTGACTCCAACTGTATAATTCATATAATCCAGGATTTTCTATCAGCTCATGAGTTTTATAAAACATCTGGTTGATCATTTTAAACTAAGCACATTTGAAGGAATAGTTCACTCAAAAATTTTACTTCTGTGAAGTTGTTCCCAACCTGTATGACTTCAAAAATACAAAGTCAGTAAGTCATTTTCAATTTCATTCCACATTCCTCAAAACATCATCTTTTCTGTTTTCAGCAGAAGAAAGAAATTCATACAGATTTGGAACAACTTGAAGCAGAGTAAAAGATGACAGAATTCTCTTTTTTTAGGTGAACTATCTCTTTAAAATGTTACTGGTATCAATCTTCTGACCTAGTAGTTGTGGATGGATCTTTTCAGTCATGTATTGGCTCAGGTTTTTAGGCAGACGTCCCTGTATGTCCACCAGAACGTGCGTGTCAGTGGAGGAGATCTGGTAGATCAGAATTGGTCCATGGCAGCTCAGAACTAGCTCAGCATAGTTGGGTTTATACTGAGGAGAGTTCTGAGGCGGCAAATCAATACAATAAAAGTAGCGTGTTACGTTCTAATTCTATCAAAAGCTATAATTTAGTGGTTGTGAAATGGTTAATGACATTACAGTATCTCATCTCACCTTCATTATGCATCCTACAAAGTTGGAACAGCTCTGAACCCTTTCCAAGCCCAAACTCTGTCTGAATTTTGAAAAGCATCCATCTGCCACCACTGTTAAAGGAGCATGTGACCTCTGCACATAGTCAGAAAAAAGTGAAACTTCTAATTTCTGAGATTTGTGAGGTTAGGCTACACAAATGTACAAATTATTACAAATCTAATCAATATCTACCATATTATTACTACCTTTTTTGATGTTACTAATTTTGAGGTGCTGTTTCCAAAAAAAGTTTTGCTCCTGCACATCACATATTTTTCACAAAATTATATGATTATCATTTCATAGCATTTTCATAGCAACTTTTTTAAAGTAAAGAAGTCTTGTATTATCCTTTAACCACTAGTAAAACTGCCACAAAGCCACAATTCCTGTCTTCGTCTGAGCCATCTTACAACTATTTGTTCAATTCTCAGTTGATTTTCTCATCAATGAGTGATGTTGAAGGCATTTTTTTTAATCTAATGCTGATTTACACATTTTCCACCTCTTTTGAAGATTGTATATTAAATAATTCATTTAAAATACCTACATTTGTCATTAAAACTTTTGACATTTGACTGCTTTTAGCTGATACTTACATTTTTTGCACCTCATCTGATTTTTTTCCAAGATGAAGAGCAGTATGATCAAACTGTTTTAAACATATGTGACCCTGGACCACAAAACCAGTAGCAGGTCAAAATTATCGATTTTTTTATGCCAAAAAACATTAGGATATTAAGATCACTTTCCAAGAAGATATTTTGCAAATTTCCTACTGTAAATATATAACACCCTCACTTTGCACCCTCAGATTCTAGATGTTCAAATAAATGTATCTCTGCCAAACATTGTCCTACGCTAACAGACCATACATCAATAGAAAGCTTATTTATTCATGATGTATATTCATATGAATATGTATGTTCATATGAAATATCAAAAAATTGACCCCTTATGACTGGTTTTGTGGTTCAGGGTCTCACATGGTCTCTTGACTAACCTGTATTTTTCGACAATGTTTGTCCTTGTATTGGATGCCTGTGACACAGCCATTATCCTCTTCAAGGTACGTTTCTGTGCCTTCAATGATTCTCACACTCAACAAACACAGAGTATATTGGTTATTAAAAATACTTATGCAAATATGCATGTTTAAAATATTACTATCTTGACCTTACTTTGGCTCCGCCCACGCAGCTTTTCGCAGACCTATGATAAAGCGACCATGGTGGAACGCTTGGCCACCCTGAGTCTGGTCTTGAGAGTAGGGAATCTCCACAACCATCCCACTTTCATTATCATGAATCATATACCCATTCACAATGCGAGCATCCAACCCCTCTACTGACTCTACATGAAAAATGTATTATAAGTCAGATGTTATTATAGCTAGGAATGAAAACACACAAAAAAACACACAAAGAAACTCACTTTCCAAGCCTAATTCTTTGAGGGCATGATATCCAGCAGGCTGTAGCAATTCACCTACTATTCTGTCCGGCTCTCTGAGACTCCTCTCGATCACTGTAACGTGCGTCCATCCCGCCCAAGAACCGCAGACAGTGAGGAGCCCAAAACACCAGCCCCTACAATGATGACATCAGGTTCAGGGGCAACAAAATCTCCAGTGTTAGTGGTATTATTCTGTAGACAGGTAATAAATAATAGGAGGCAGACACAATTAGTAGAGAGACGTAACAATATAATATAATATGTAATAGCCTAGTAATAAATAAAAAAGTAGAGATGCATAAATGAAATAAAAAAAACTAATATGAGTTAAAAAAACGAATAAAAGCCTAATTACTATTGGTTCTGAGGTGTGATAGATAGATAGATAGATAGATAGATGCAGTACAACACGTATATCAACGCAGTCATATTAACGTACATTGTCTATGTAGGTCATTATCAAGCGTCAATATTAAATTCAGTCACAGACCATCACTCCATATTCATACCTTTAAATGTCGTAAATTAAACATGAGCATACACAGGAAACTGTTGCATCTATAATATCGGAATGTTGAAATCATTACATCTAACTGCCAAGCAAAGTAGGTTGACGAGTATTACATAAACAGCTTAGAGAGCCCGCGCAAACGCATTAACCCCGCCCTCATTCAGCCATCCAATCATATCACTGTACGATTAAATCAAAGTCTTGCACCTCTAGCATAATATCTAATGTTTATAGTACTATTTTTAATATTAGTATCCTTTATGTAGCCTACTTTAAGAACATAATAGCCTAATGCAAAACATTGTGATCATTTGTTTACCTTAACACAACTGCTTTTAACATACTGTATTGAAGTGTCTGATGAGATCTTTTAAATTTCAAGTAAAGTAAATACAGCAGTTTCTCTATTCTAAACATAAGAAAATACTAAATAATGAATATAAACAAATATTTAGCTGGTTACAGGGGGGGTGGTTAGCATATTTATTTTGAATCTATTTAATACACTGCTTTTGAACGAATTAAAAATACAAAATAAAAATCCAACCAGATCAAATATGACATTTTTATTATATTTGAATTCTACTTCAAATTATTGATAATTCTGAATTCTGTTCGCAATCCCAATTCGCTGTCAGCCTACTTCAACAGCCTACAGGGGGCGACATATACATATATTGAACACAATCTATTTAAAGGAAAATAAACTCTTGGACAGATTTTTAATGTATTTTATTTTATTTTATTTTATTATTTTTTTAAGAAGTCTCCACCAAGCCTGCATTTATATCTAAAGTACAGCAAAAACAGTAATATTTTGAATTATTTTTTACTATTTAAAATGACTGTTTTCTATTTGAACACATTTTAAAATGTATTTTATCCCTATGGTTTCAAAGCTGAATTTTTAGCATCATTACCCCAGTCACATGATCCTTCAGAAATCATTCTAATATTCTGATTTGCCGCTCAAAAACATTTATTATTATTATTGTTATTATTATTATTAGAATAGTAGATTTTTTCAGGTTTTCTTTGATGAATAAAAAAGTTCAGAAGAGCAGCATTTATCTGAAATAAAAACCTTTTGTAAAATTATAAATGTCTTTATCAACACTGTTGACAATTGAAAGCATCCTTGTAAAATAAAAGTATTAATTTCTATAATTTCTATAACTTTTTTTTTTTTAAACTGACTCTAAGCTTTTAAATGGTGTAGTATAGTAAATACAATTACAGTTCAAATATCAAAAGAAGTCATAGCCTACATATATTAAAACAAACCCGTAAATTATTATTATTATTTTTAATAGAAGGAAGAAGAACGTTGATCTAAAGGTATTTTAAGTATTTAAAACCAACTTAATCATTCTCCTACTTTTGCTGATGATCTGTTAAGCTTAATAGTTACAAACTGCTCAAAAAAAAAAAACGTGATTAATTATTACATAAAAAAATACATTAAATGTTATTTCAATAAATCGAATTCCTCTGTGCATATGAAGGGAATGTTTGACCAATCAGCGTTCAGTGTGAAGGAGAAGCGGAGCTTCTACCTGAAGAACAGGTAGCCTACACAGTCACCTGTGTGAGAAACTCTGAAGCTCCTGTGTGAGTGTGAGTGTGTGTGTGATGACAGTTTGCCGTCGCAAGGTTAAGGAGAAAACACAAACACACCATGGAGACCAGAGGAGTTTTATTTCTCTGTGTGACCTGCCTCAGTCTGTTTACAAGCGCGCATTGCGGTAAAAATGACATTTACACGAAAGTTGTGGATTTAGTGTCTCCAGGTAAAGAGTTCCTCACGGAAGATGCGCTGCTCTCGCTGTTTGAACGGCTGGAAAACCGCGTTAAGTGCTCCGGTGTGTCGTGTGGAAAGGTAAGACGGATTATTGAACTGTTGGTTCAATAACAGAAAATTAGCAGGGTAATTGTTTTTTACTTAGTGTTTTATAAAATAAATAATATTTTTTAACTTTACGAACTGTTCATTAAAAAAATAAAAAATAAAAAAAGCGATGTTTTAATGACATACAGCCCCAAGGGTCTGCATGGGTCTTTTGTTATTTATTTAATTATTCATTTATTTATTTTATTAATTTGGTCACATAGAAATAAAAATTTCCTCGTGAATGTTTGGTCGGTATGTTGTTTGCATTATACTGATTTTGGACAAATGTTTGCCAAATATTAATAATAACTAAAATTTTGAATAATAATAATAATATTACTTAAAAAAGTATTTTTTTTATACCAACATTTATTTTTCCGACTTTTTTTTTCTTTTTTCTTTTACAGTCTCCAGACAGTCCCTAGAGTTTTTGTCAGAAAAAAAAAGAAAAATTGACACCATATTAAATGTTCTGTTCTGTTCTTCATAACAGATCTGTAACATCTCATGCAATGTGCTAAGAACATGTCCAGCTCGTAATTTACCTTAAAACAAAATTAAAAACTGTTGTTATAACTTTTTTTTAAGAAAATTAAGCCTTTTTAAAGATCATTAAGATTTGTCTCTACATTAAGCAAATTTTGTAACATCTCATGACTTCACAATCTTTAACTACAAATGTGTTCCACTTTCACTTCAGATACTTCATTATTGCACAGAAATGTTGAAATCACTTTCTTTTTCTCCTGTATATAGTGCCTGTCTGTTGCACATCTGCAGCAGTTGTTGAGTAACTACAGCAGCTCTCAGGGGCTACACATGGAGGATTTCTTCAAGATGGCTCCCGGATGCTGTCTGTTCCTGAGCGCTCCGCTGAAGACCTGCGAGGCCATACGGGAGGGCCGCTGGGATGAAGAGACCCATCACTTCATCGAAATAATCTTAGGGCATGACAACACTACAGACAGTCATAATAGTGGGACAGAACATGAGGGTTTGGAGCAGCTGTTTGATGAAATGGAAAAGTACTATCAGCCAGACACGCATGAGGTCAGTAACTGCAATTTAGGATTAAAATAAAAGTACTAATCATCATTCAGCACCATTCTATGTCTAAGTAACATGGTTGTCCACATTTTCAGTCCTGTCTTTCACTAAAAGACATCCTGGAAGAGAGCGGTGATCATCATATTGAGCTGGACGCTGTTTTTGGAACCATATTTTATCATGCTCTGCGCGGAGACTGTATGAAATCACATGTCCTTCCTGAGCAAGAGTACTTTCTGGATTACATCTTCAGCCATTTTGCCTCTGATAATCTCACACTTCATGGTAGGACTGTTTGATAGTCCTGATGATGATAGATTTACCAAAAATGTGTTCCTTGCTGTTGAATTTGTTTGTGTTTTAGTAAAGTATTTAAGTAAAATATGTTTTAATGTGACAGAATGAACCTGAATAAATAACGTCCCACCAATAAAAAGTAATTTTTACGACTCAGGTCCCATGGTAATTTAGTATTATTTATATAGTATTATAGTTTTTATTAATGTTTTGAATTAGTGTTTATTTTTATATGTATACATTTTTATATATTTAATTTCAGTTAACATTTAATTTTATTTTAAGTACGTCACAATTTTTTTTTAGCTTTCATTCATTTTACATTTTAGTTAATTATAATAACGCTTCTCAGGTCAGATAGAAATGGCACATATTCATATTATAGATTCTTCAGATAAGTATTTTCACTGTAAAAAATGATTAGGCCTATGTATACAGTGCCTTGCGAAAGTATTCACACCCCTTCATTTTTTTTCATGTTTTGTCATGTTGCTGCCATGTTAAACTGCTTTAAAATACTTTTATTTCCACATCAATTCTACACTTCATACAGCATAACAACTTCATAAATTTATAACAAATAAGTTCATTGCATAAGTATTCACACCCTTACACCCTTTATAAATCATTACCCTTAAAGCTGAAGCACCTTTACAGCCTCAAGTTTTTTTTGAGTATGATGCTACAAGTTTTGCACATCTGCCATTCTTCTCCTCATCTCTTAACCTCTCAAGCTCTGTCAGCTTGGATGGGAGTTGACAGACATTTTCAGGTTTTTCCAGAAATGTTTCCTCCATACATGATACTTGGAATTGAGGTTCATCAGACCAGAGAGTTTTAGGGTCCTTTAGGTGTTTTTTTTGCAAATTCCAAGTGTGTTTTCATGTGTCTTCACTGTGGAGAGGATTGAGTCTGGCCACACCACCATAAAGACTGGTGGTGTGTTGCAGTGATGTTTGTCCTTCTGTAGGTTTCTCTTACCTCCACATATGATCATGGAGCTCAGCTAGAGTGATCAGTTTCTTGGTCTAACTAAGCCCTTCTCCATCAATTGCTCAGTTTGGTCAAGAGGCCAACTCTAGGAAGAGTCCTGGGCTCTGATATGCATTTTCAGCTGTTAGACCTTTTATTAAGCTATGGGTGCCTTTCCAAATCATACTCATTAAAATGAATTTGCCATAGTTTAACTCCACTTGAAGCGTAGTAACATCTACAAGCGATATGAATGCTCCTGAGCTAAATTACAAGCGTCCCAGATATGAATGAATACTTATGCAATGGAATCATTGAAGTTTTTTATTTTGCTTTTTACTTTGCCATTATGGTATATGGAGTGTAAAAAAGTAATTTAAAGCAGTTTAATTGAAGGCTGCAACATTAAATGTGAAAAAAATGCATTGTGTGTATATATGTGTATGTATGCATGTGTGTGTGTGTATTTATATATATATCCTTATTTCTTATCTTGTTTTCCATTACAAATATCTAAATACTTAAATCAAAATACATTTTCTTGAGATGGATCTCTGACTTAAGTCAACCAAGTCTTGTTTTTCTAAAATTAAATAAATAAATAAATAAATACATCTAAATTAAGTAAGTTTATGGTAAAAACAAGAAAGATATCCAAGAAGTAAAAAAATCATTTTAATTTTCCTTTGAATAAAGTTTTTGATTCTGACCACACTGACATATTTTTTTCTTGATTTAAGAATGTGTAGATATTTGTACTGGAAAACAAAAATACTCATTAAGAAATTTGTTTTTTTGGCAGTGTAGGTTTCTGTGTTTTGCATTTACATTTATCCATTTGGCAAATGTATTTATTCAAAGCATTTTCCATTGCATTCAAAGTAAAAAATATATATTATTTTGTGCATCTGGCCTAGGAATCAACCTTGTTAATATATTTTATATACATGTTCATGGTTCATGGTTTTCTGAAGAGCTTTTAAGCATTTAGTATTTGGTTTAAAACTGACTGTTTGCACTATTTTTAATGATTCCATTGTTATTCAGACTTTGAAGAACTTCTAAAGATGCTAAACCTGGGCGGAGACGAACACGACCATGATGATGCCCACACTGATGATGAAGCCCACCGCAGCGGACCGACCCCCAGACAAAGTGATCAGGATGATCACCATAGCAACAGCACCTGGGACAAGGTAAGATGCAACAATGTTTGCATTGGGCATGATAGGAAATCAATGCATGCTGCAGAAATCAAGTCATATAGAGCTGAAGAGAGCAATCATTCACCAGGGCAAGACATTATTTTGAGGCCTGAAACATGACATATCAACTTTAATAATTGATGTTTAGATCTTTTGATGTATGTTGTGACATACGGTGCAATCTGAGACCATGCAATCTGGCCATAATGATAACCAGAGTGAAATTAAGCAGTACATACAGTATGCTCATTTTTGAACATGACGTACATTTCTCAATGCCCTTACACAGCATCTAAAGATAGCCTGTCATTTCACATCCATGCAACTAATAATTTAGGCAACGGTGCACACTAGTACATGCATGCTCATCAGAACAATAAAAGTGGCTAAAGCCAAATAATGTATTGTAACATATGCTTGTTTAAATTGTGTTAAAGGGATAGTACACCCCAAAAATTCTGTCATTAATTACTCACCCTCATGTTGTTCCAAACCCGTAAGACCTTCGTTCTTCTTCTGAACGCAAATTAAGATATTTTTAATGAAATCTGAAAGCTTTCTGACCCTGCATAGACAGCAACACAACTGACATGATCAAGGCCCAGAAAAGTAGTAAGAACATTGTTAAAATAGTCCATTTGACATCAGTGGTTCAACCGTAATTTTATTAGGCTATAAGAATACTTTTTGTGCGCAAAGAAACAAGCTCCTGCGTCAGCAGCACTACATGCATGTGTCATGTTACTCTCTTGAATCCACGTCAAAGACTGACATGGAAGAGAAGAAATTGTTGAGTAAAGTTGTTATTTTTGTTTTTTTGTTTTCTTGTAGCTTCATAAAATTAAAGTTGAACCACTGATGTCACATGGACTATTTTAACAATGTCCTTACTGCCTTTCTGGGCCTTGAATGTGTCAGTTGCATTGTTGTCTATGCAGGTTCAGAAAGCGCTCATATTTAATCAAAAATATCCAGAGGATGAACAAAGGTCATATGGGTTTTAAACAACATGAGGGTGAGTAATTAGAATTTTCCTTTTTGGGTGAACTATCCCTTTAATATATTCATTGTTTCTTGTTTTGCCTGCAGATGTGTTTCAGCGCTGAAGACCTGCTGAGGATCTACCAGCTGAACTCTTCATCGCTGACCAGAGATCAGTTCACACACCTAAGTCCTGCCCTGATTCAGCAGCTTCTCAGTGGAAGCTGTTCTGAGATCACTTTCACCCATGAGGCCCATGATTCTCTGAGCACTGCTGAGAGTGAGTGACCCCTTTTAACACCATCAGATAAGCATTAAACAATTATTCAGAGTTGCATAGCATAGTTAGACTTTTGACTGTCAGCATGTCCAGAAACATATTCTAGAACAAGTTTTCTTCTAATGTCTGTGCCATTCAACTAAATGTTTTATTATTCAGTTAGCTGCTATTAATGTTTAATGTGTTAAACTAACCGTAACTTTAAATTCTTTTAACTCTATCTCTGTCATGACAGTAGTTGAGCTGAAAGCGAATGTTATGAATTGCATTAGGCCTATGTATTTTTTAATTATGTAAAATAATATGTGAAGTGAGTTTGATGGCTTCAAAACCAAACCAAATCTTAAAAACCTATTAAAAAAACAATTCTCCACTTTTTTCTTCCCGTAAGAGTGCTCCTGGCTTCCAATTTAATCCATGTCCAGTTATTTTTAGCTGTACAAAATAGCTTGTTTTGCTGCCTGATGTTGCAAATTGGTATGTCTTACCATTATTTTAAGATATTTTCTTAATTATGAAAACACAGGTTTGTGTTTTGGAGGATAGACTTTTAGTTTCTGAGCAAGTTACCAAGATTTTATTATATGTACCTGTTAATGATAGTTCACTTAAATGTAAGATCACTTACATTTAGTTTGTGTATCAGAAACAGGACCCATAAAGCAATGATTCATGACTGCTGGCTTTTCTGGTTCTACCACAGTATTTAGTTTAGGTTGGCATATTTTTGTTGGCATTAATCTCTTGCCCTCAACAAACAAGGAGAACCAGAAAAATTCCCAAACCCTGTGACTGATTATTTTACTCACCATCTCTTCCTGGAGAAGAACAAAGCTGGCACCGTTTGCGGGTCACAAACCAGATTCCATCTGAATGACCTGTAACTGTTTACAAAAACCAGTCTGAATGCCGGCACACCTGTGACACAATGATCTCTGTATACAATAACTGAATGAGCCCTTTGTACACAGGATACGGATATGCAACCCTTGCCAACATCATTATCTGTCTGATGCCCATGTTTGGGATTGTGGTGCTACTGTTCTCCAGGTGCTCGCAAGTGTTTCAGATGTGCATTCAGTTCTGCATCAGTCTCGCTGTGGGATCCCTGACGGGTGACGCTCTTCTGCATCTAATTCCTATGGTGAGCAGCCAGGAAACAGATTTAACAATGCCTGCATTGCATTTAATTGGTTAAAGGAACACTCCGCCAGAATGAGAGTATAGTTCCTATCCATATCAACTTGGAAAATTGCAACTTTTCATTTTCTGTCGGTCTTTGTACACAATGTAACTACAGAAGAGTCAAGTTTTAAATAGGAAAAATATTGAAAACATTTGGTCATTTTTGAACGAGATGCTAATGGTCTAATCTGATTCAGTGATTTATGCTAAGCTATGCTAAAAGTGCTAACACCAGACCCGGAGATCGCTGAAGTGATTCAAAAATGGTAAAACTTATCTATTTAACTCTAGGAGAGTTGGAAAATGAGCCTATTTTTTAAAGTTCCTTTAACTTGAAGGGAACTCTTTAAGACTTGTATGGCTTAATGTAACGTAAATTAACGTCTCTTACTAAAACATATAGTGTAAAACCCATGAAAAATTTACATTATTTGAAAAATCCACTCAGAAAAATACTGATACGATGACCACAGCTACTGAAAGAGCTTACAGGTGGCGATTGATATAAGCATAGACTTAAACCAAATGCTGTACCATCAGTTTTCCCCAAAAAGAGTCTAAATGGTCTACATGTTTACATCCTGCCAGGATGGCATCTAGCGCTTCTTGTTTCTGCTATTTGTAAGCTCTTTCAGTAGCTGTGGTCTACTAAAAGCCTCAAAGGCATCAGGGCTAAAGTGGAAAGAACAAAGACACTGGTCTTTCTGAGGTTTTATTCATTATACAGGCATCTTCCCATTCTTTTCTTCTCTTAACGTTAGGAAAGCAGTGAAGACTTACATCGCTTCTCTTGATGCCCTTCGACTGAAAATTACAACCAAAAGCCGCACAATGTGGCATTGTATCAGTATTTGATTTTCTGAGTTGTGTTGTGGTAAAAAAAACAGCAGGTAGTGCCATTTGCTCACTGAGTGCAACCATTTCACTCATCAAAATAATGATGCCCACATAGTCCAAAATATGTATAAACTATGTGGATTTTTTTTAAATAACGTAAACTTTCATGGATTTTCTACCGCATATTTCAGTAAGAGACATCATTTACATTATATTAAGCCATACAAGTCTTAATACCTGAGGTTCCGTTTAAAGGAATAGGTCATGCAAAAATGAAAATTTGCTAAAACTGTATTTGCCCTCAGGCCATCCAAAATGAATTTTAGTATTACATCACTTGCTCACCAATGGATCCTCTGCAGTGAATTAGTGGCATCAGAATGAGAGTCCAAACAGCTGATGAAGGCATCACAAGTAATCCACATGACTCCAGTACATCAGTTAACGTCTGTGTGTATTCAACAAATCCATCATTACAGCAAAGTCTTTCTAGATTACTGTGATGTTTTTATCAGCTGTTTGAGCTCTTATTCTGACAGCACCCATTCACCGCAGATGATCCATTGGTGAGCAAGTGATTCTAAATTCTCTGAATCTATTCCGATTCTATTGAAGAAACTAACTCATGTACTCATGTCATCTTGAATGGCCTGAGGGTGAGTACATTTCAAACTATTCCTATATATTTGATTGCTTGATTGTGTTTGTGTAGTTCTTAGGTCTTCATGCACATGAAGAAGGACACAATCATGAGGAGGAGAACCTGGATTTCATTTACAAACTTCTGGTGGTCATTGGGGGCATCTATGTCTTCTATCTAATGGAAAGCATCTTCGCCATCATCACTCGACATGGTCATCATCATGACGGAGTGGGTGTCAAATTTCCCATTTAATTTTGCAAACATAGTAAAGTTAAAGATAAAGAGGATTTTGAATCTCTCTTTTGATTACTCCATGAATCAGAAAATGCTTTCAACAGCCATATTTTAGGAAAAAAAGCAATATAAATCAGCGAATAATGTATGATCAAATTGGTTTTGTCTGTATGTCTTGCCTTAAAACATATTAAAGGAATAGTTCACCCAAAAATGAAAATTTCCCCATGATTTACTCACCCTCAAGCCATCCTAGGTGTATATGACTTTCTCCTTCCAGACGAACACAGTCAGAGTTGTTTTAAAACTTATCCTGGCTCTTCCAAGCTTTATAATGGTGGTGGATAGTTATTTAGAAACTCCAAAAAGTGCATATATCCATTGTAAAACTAACCCATACAACTCTGGAGGGTTAACACATGTCATCTGAACCAGATTCATGGGTTTTTGTAACAAAAATATCTCTATTTTTTTAAATTATAAACTCAAATCACTGACTCACTCGCGAACACGCATACACCATAGCCGGAAGTCAGTGATTTGAGTTTATAATTAAAAAAATATAAATATTTTTGTGACATAAACCCATGGATTACTTCAGAAGTCTTGTGTTAACCCCCTGGAGGCGTATGGCTTAGTTTTATTATGGATATATGCACTTTTTAGAGCTTCACTATCCACCACCGTTATAAATCTTTGAAGATCCAGGATTATTTTTAAAACAACTCCGACTGTGTTCATCTAGAAGAAGAAAGCCATATAGACCTAGAATGGCTTGAGGGTGAGTAGACCATGGGGAAATTTTCATTTTTGGGTGAACTATTCCTTTAAGAAGTCATTTTTGCCTGGGTGGAAAATGGTTCCCTAAGACTTTTCCTGAAGGGCCTGTCTTTGACTCCTTTGCTCCAGGAGTCTGACCCTCATCACTGTGACCACAGCAAAGTTCTGCAGATGTTCCAGAGCAGGAGAACACAGCGCAACAACAACTCCACCTCACAGGACGAGCTGGTGAGAAACTCTTCTTTTTGTGAACGTGGGTCAAATAATAAGTTACGTTACAAATCACCGCACAAAGGGACAGAACTAGTGTTCCCTGAGGAGGTCAGGTGAAATCATATTTCACAAACCCAGATGATAATTCTTGGAAATAAGAGTTCATTGCAGAACCTAGACACAGTAGTCTAAGAGTTTTTTGCTATGTGAATCAGAAACATTGTCATTTATTGTTTAATTAATTAATTTAATTTTTACTCAGTTTTCTAGGTTAGCTAGGTTTTTTTTTTTTTTACATTTACAATAACAGTCAAAAGTTTCTGAAAAGTAAGGTTTGTAATGTTTTTTGAAGAATTCAGTTCTGTGACCAAGCCTCACCAAGCCTGTGTTTATTTGATCCAAAATACAGCAAAATCAGTAATATTGTGAAATATTTTTACTATTAAAAATAACTGCTTTCTATTTTAATATATTTTCAAATGTAATTTATTCCTGTGATCAAAGATACACTTTCAGAATCATTACTCCAGTCTTCAGTATCATATGATCCTTCAGAAATCATTCTAATATGCTGGTCATCAATATTTAAAACAGTTGAGTACATTTTTTTTATTCTTATTTATACCATTACCATTATACTACACCATTCAAAAGCTTGGAGTCAGTATAATTTTATGGGAAAGAAATTATAGAAATGATTACTTTTATTTAGCAAGGATGCTTTAAATTGATCAAAAGTTCAGATAAATGCTTTTCTGAGCTTTCTATTCATTAAAGAAGCTTGAAAAAAAATATACTCAGCTGTTTTCAACATCATAATAAAAAATGTTTTTTGAGCAGAATATTGGAATATTAGAATTATTTCTGAAGGATCATGTGGCTGGAGTAATGATGTTAAAAATTCATTTGAAATCACAGGAATAAATTACATTTAAAAATATATTCAAATAAAAAATAGTAATTTAAAAAAGTAAAAACACTAATAATCTTTGCTGTACTTTGGAATGTGTCAAATAAATGCAGAGACTTCTTTAAAAAAAACATTACAAATCTTGGCTTTTTATTCTTCACAATTTCAGTAGTATTTATATGCTTAGATATTTGTACTTGGAAAACAAGGCAAAATACTGTGTACACTTTTTTTTGCAGTGCAATATAAATCATGCATTGTGTATCTTTTTTTCATGACGTCAAATTTTTTTGACCACCAAATTTTCTGCAAGTTTATCAACTTCTTCTGTAATCATCAGTTAATCAATTTTAATTTATTAATTTAGATTTTTTTTTCTGATTTTAGGTGGATGATCAGAACAACGAAAAGTCTCTCCAGGAGCACACACCGTTTAGCAGCACACGAGGTAAGTGAATGCTGTCAGCTGTCTGTGTTAGACATGGCTAAGCCATGACTGTAAATAATTACACGCCAATTAGAGTTAATGACATGTTTGTGATGTAACATGACACACATTTAAGGGAGTAAAATGACCTGTTAGTAAAGTAACCTTTATACGCACTGTGAGATTATAAAAGGTGCCTGTTGTCATTTTGTTCTTGCATAAACAACCAGTGCCTGTTTAGTATCGAGATTCTGTTATAGTTTTTATTAATGTTTTGAATGTTTTTTTATTTTTATATTTTCTGTCTTCATTTTAGTTACTCTTTTTTTTCATTTTTAAGGTTTTTTATTTCAAGTAACGATATATGTGTGTGTATTTATATATATTAAAATATATATGTACAAATATATTAATTATAAAAATGTATAAATATATTACAATTTCTTTTGAGATATGCAAAATATTTAACATCTTGTTAAATGTTAATGGTCTTGTTATAGTCTTAACTGTTTGCAAAATAATTTCGAGTTTCATCGCTCTGTTTTGTTTGCATGTGATGTGGATGTGTGCCATTTTTAATTCATACTTATGAACAGTATTGTATATCTTTCTCATTTTCCTCAGAGAAGCGTCTGCTGCCGTATATGATCACCATTGGAGATGGCATTCATAACTTTGCGGACGGACTGGCCATAGGCGCTGCGTTCTCTGTGTCGTGGCGTTCAGGACTGGCGACATCGCTGGCCGTTTTGTGTCACGAGCTGCCACATGAGTTAGGTGAGTTAAAAACAACCAGATTAAGACAGACTGGTGAGTGATGTAAATATTCTTTGAAGTTTACAAAAACATTGTGTAGTAAGAATATAAAGGCCTTTTAGAATCATTTGAGGTTTGGTTTTCTACATGCACTTGAAATAACTCTTAACAGGTTTGTGCAGTAACACAATGTGCATTACTAATTAATCAAAACAACAAAGAACATAAACTATTAATATTACTGACACGTGTTCTGAAACTGCAGTCCAACTTGTTTTTCTGTTTTCCTGCACACGTTTCCTTTCAGGAACATAAAATGCTTTTTTAAAATAGATTATAGTCATGTATAGATGTCTTTACAGTTGAGGTCAAAAGTTTACATACACCTTGCAAAATGTTAATTATTTTACCAAAATAAGAGGGATCATAAAAGGTCATATTTAATACTGATCTGAATAAGATATTTCACAAAAAAGATGTTTACATATAGTCCACAAGAGAAAATAATAGCTGGATTAATAACATGACCCCGTTTAAAAGTATATACACTTGATTCTTACAGTTTTTCTCATTTGCTAAAACAATAAACCCCATTCTCTGAACTAAAGTCTCAATAGCCTAAACCAGTTTGTCAAATAAATCACTCTTTCTGCAAAACCTTAAACAAGTTCAGGCAGTTTAGACACTGTTTGCAGATCTCATGCACTCTTTCTGCAAACCTCTAAACACATTCTCACTCACTTAGACACAGTTTGCTCTGTGATGAACTTGTAATGCAAAGGCCTAAAGACAAGAAAACAAAAGTTAAGCACAACTGCAACACGGCTGTCATTGTTTACACACAGTAATTCAAAAAGGAAAATTCATTTAGGGAAAATAAGAAAAATGTAAGAAAGAAAAAGTTTACACCCCTGACATTTAATGCATTGTTTTTCCTTCTGGAGCATCAGTCAGATGCTCTGACCTAGCTCTAAGATGTGTGATCTTTTTTTACAAGATTATGTGTGTGTGTGTGTGTGTGTGTGTGTGTGTGTGTGTGTGTGTGTATATATATATATATATATATATATTGTATATAGTAATTATTGTAATTATTTTGCAATAAAAAATACATAAACATACACACTCAAAAGAAACTACACCTAAGTTTATTTATTCATTTATCTTTTTATTCCTTTTTTGGCATATTCACCACACTTAGGTGCGATTTCTTTTGAGTGTGTTTGTTTTTTGAGTGTGTGTGTATGATTATGTATCTTTTTTATTGCAAAATAATTACTATATACAGTAAACATTTTTTCCATTTTTTGATGTAGTGTCTAATGAATGATCTGTAGTGTGTACTGTATTGACTAATGTGTGTATGATTTGAACACTTTGTTTGATTTTGAGCACAGGTGAAATGGTTTTGAAGCGATTGCTTGAATTTGCCAGAAGAGTCAGGGGTTCAGTGAATTTAGTTTGAACATTTGGATTTGTGTTTAAGGTTTTGAGAAAATGAGTGATGGTTTCAAAAAATGTGTTTTAGCAATTCAGAAAAACTGTAATACTGTTGTTACCTGAATGATCCACAGCAGTTGTTTTTGTTTGTTTAGTGATAGTTGTTCATGAGTACCTTGTTTGTCCCGAACAATTAAACTGTCTGCTGTTCTTCAGAAAAATCCTTTAGGTTCCACAAATTCTTTGGTTTTTCACATTTTTGTGTATCTGAACCCTTTCCAACAATGACTGTATAATTTTGAGATCCATCTTTTCACACTGAGGACAACTGAGGGACTCGTATGCAACTATTACAGAAGGTACAAATGCTAACTGATGCTCCAGAAGGAAAAACGATGCATTAAATGTCAGGGGTGTAAACTTTTAAAATGAAGACGTGTACATTTTTCTTATTTTCCCTAAAAAAAAAAAAAAGAAATTATATATATATATATATATATATATATATATATGTGTGTATGTATATTCATACTGCACTTCAGAAGTTACAGAAAATACTTATGTTTCACATAAGTCAAAATTTAAGCTGATTTTAAAATTCAAAAGTTATCACCCCCGGGTCTTAATACATTGTGTTTAGTTCTGAAGCATCAGTGAACTTTGAACCTTCTGTAATAGTTCCATCTATTTCCTTTTATTTATTATGTACTTTAAAAATCCTTGCTACATGTACTGTGTTAGGCTGTATGAGACATGTCATAGCACTTGCATGTTTTTGTTGCTCTTTTGTTGATTTTGATTGCTTCCACTGTTCTCCTTTGTAAGTCGCTTTGGATAAAAGCGTCTGCTAAATGTAAATGTAAATGTAATAGTTGCATATGAGTCCCTCAGCTGTCCTCAGTGTCAAAATCATACTAAATCAAATCCAATTCAAAATAATTTTCTCTTGTGGACTTTATGTAAGCATCCTTTAAGTGAAATATCTTTTTCAGGTCAGTAATAAGTAAAAAATAACATGCATTTTATATGATCCCTCTTATTTTGGTAAAATAATTAACATTTTGCAGATTCTGTTAGGTGTATGTAAACTTTCATCCCCAACTGTATATATCTATATAGACATAGACATTAAATTATAGTTTAATGTTAAATTCGGCATAAGGGGATTTTGTGTGTGAATCTCCCAAAGCATGTCCAGAAATCAAGACAAAAAATAAAGGCTCATATATATATATATATATATATATATATATATACACACAAACTATCCATGAGTTTTTAATGATTATTTTGTTGTTGTTTATTATTTTTTATATATATTATTGTATATATATATATATATATTTTTTTTTTTATTGCTTTGTTTTAATTTTGGAGTGTCTTGACGGATTGTGTTTTTGTGTTTGGTGGTCAGGTGATTTTGCGATCCTGTTGCACTGTGGTCTGTCAGTGAGAAAGGCTCTGCTGCTGAACATGGGCAGCGCTCTCACCTCCTTCATCGGTCTGTACATCGCACTCTGTCTCCACTCAAACCGTCGCCCAGGAGTGGATTTCTGCAGTCGCCGCCGGCCTCTTCCTGTACATCAGCCTCGCAGACATGGTATGATTACTACTTTCTGCCTTCTTTTTTTTAACTCTACTAAAAAAAAGCACAAAATATCTACCATATTTTGTGCCAATTTGTAACTTGCACTCTCTATATAATATAGAACCCTGCTTCCACCACAGGATAAAATACAATTCAGAGTTCTCATAATTTTGTGAAAAAAACATCAGAATTATGAGATACAAACGATAAAATTGTGAAATATAAGCTCACTTTCCTCAATTCCAAGTTGACATCTCACATTTTTAATTTTTGGTTTCTGCCATGCAACAACAACAAAAAAGTAAATTGTGCACACAATTTATTACTTAGTTTCCTTGTTTTAAGTAAATTGTACACACAAAATAATTAATGCCCTGTTTTAAAGTAAATTATGCGCATAAAATAATATTTTTGTCTACTTTCTGTCTGCATTATGTGAACAGGAACATCATGTAAGGGGCTCCATATTATTTCTCTCTATTCTTAAAAGTCAGAATTGCAAGACGAAATCGTAAAATATAAACTCTCACAATTCTGACTTTTTTCAAATCTGAGTTTACATCTCACAAATCTGACTTCTGCCATGGAATAAAAAGTTAACAGGTAAACTGACTGTTCGCAAATGGCTTGATTGACGTGATCTGACCAGTCATAGCCAAAAAAAATCAGACGGGAGAGTAGATTAACTTTGGCGGACTTAAACTTGAAAAATTGTCAAATAAAATATGCTCTGATGTTCTTTTAAGTTTATTTCATTCTTTAAGTAAATAAGAAAAGACGATCAGTTCACGTGCCACTTGATTTAATAAAGCAATTAAAAGATATTAAAGAGCCACAAAATGGTATTTATTTAGTGTTTAAATTTCTTAAAAAAAAAAAAAACATGACAAAATTTTAAAGCTGAAACCTTGTTTCATACTAGAAGTAACCTGCTGTCTTGTCTGTCGTGTGTTTTCAGAATTATTTCAGAATTTCACAATTACAGCTTGTCTTCCCAGTGAGATGTGAGAGTGATAGTTCACTCAAAAATTCTGGCATCATATTTTGAAGAATGTTGGTAAACAGTGTTGATGGTAGCCATTGACTTCCATAGCATTTTTTCCTTACTATGGAAGTCAATGGCTACTGTCAACTTACTACCTTGGATAGTAACTAACTTGGTCAACATTCTTCAAAGAAACAGACAAACATCTAAAGTATGTGAGTGTCATCAAACTATGTCAACTTCAATTTCAGTTTTTTTTTTTCTTATCTAGCTTCCCTCTATGATTCACGTGGACAGTAAAAGGCCATGGCTGATTTTTCTGCTCCAGAATCTGGGTCTGTTGACTGGATGGGGGATTTTATTACTCCTGTCTTTATATGAAGATAAGATAGGAGTCTAAAAAATAATGCAGGATTGTACTTTACATTTGAGTGATGGAAGAAACAAGTTTTTATTTTTAATGCTTAATGTTTATTGTGTTGTTAGGAAGAGAAGAAATTTCTTTTTTCAGAAAAAGATAAGCGTGTGACAAAAATAACTGACGTTGCTATAAATGACATATATTTGTTCTAAAATACTATTTTCAGTCATATTGTAATCCTTTTTAAAACAACTCACATGTTCTTTAGAAAGTTTCTCTAATTGCAAATGAACATTTGAACTGATAAATCAGCCTTGTGAATCATTTTCTTTACAGTATATAAATGGCCTGTTTAAATGTTTTTACTAGTAAACTGTAATCTGTAAAAGTTATCTGTACTGTATTGTAAAGCTCTAATTGGACTGAAAATGTACTGTTGTGAATCACACTTAATGGATTTGACTTCATATGAAGTAAGTTTCTGTTATGATGTGTGGTGGAAACCTGGAAATAAATCAATTAACACTGACCTGTGGCTTTTATCCTACTCTAGAGAATATTCACTGCACAGTGTTATGTAAAGACTGTATTCAGCATTATGTGACTGTATTATTAGTCATGTTAGAGATTGCAGGGCTGAAAGCGCTGTGGTAAAGTTAATTTTGTCTTGTCGTCAAACTTGAAGTGCTGAAGTTTCATTTGATACGGACTTGCATGACTTTCAGAGGTGCTTATTAAATAATGATCTATGTAGAAGTCCAAGACAATGACTGTTGTCTCTGAAAATAGATGTACACACCCAATTTAAAATGCAGTGCAAACCTTTAAAGAAAGGAAAGCCTTTAAAATGAATGCCACTTAAAATAATTGAACGGTATTTAAGTCGCTGTAAGAAAGCTAAGCTGTGTTTTATTACTATCAGGGTAAGAAATGAGCAAGGGTGTAATGAAAGTGACCTGATAAGCAATTCCTTCATGTTTTATATGTGACCACAAAACCAGCCTTAAGTAGCACGGGTATATTTGTGGCAATAGCCAACAATACATTGTATGGGCCAAAATTATAGATTTTTCTGGACATTTAGTAAGTTTCCTACAGTAAATATATCAAAACTTACTTTTTGATTAGTAATATGCATTGCTAAAATTTAATTTGGACAAATTTAAAGGCAATTTTCTCAATATTTTGGAATTTCCTATCCTAACAAACCATACATCAATGGAAAGCTTATTTCAGCTTTCAGATGATGTATGAATCTCAATTTTACAGTAGTTTCTAATTAAAGAAAAATCTTTAAATCTGTGTCTCTGTTGTATTCTGTCCACACAGGTTGAAACACAGGTTTGTTTGAATCAATTGGACTTGAGATGAACGAGCTGACATATGTACAACACATGTAACTGACACACTTTGTTTCCTCATACTGAAAAATACGTAAGACTCTTCTATAGTTCAGACCATTAGTCACTAACTTGGAAATTCTGAGCTACTCAACAACACAAAGACTAAGAAACTGCTATTGATCCATTTTTCAAATACATTTTTGCAAGAGTTAATACTTAACAGAAGTAAATATTAGCAAAGGCTGATACAAAGAAAGAAAAAATAATTTTATGTCCTCAACTGGCTTGTAGAAGTTTTTTTTTCCCAGCCAATGCATTTAAGTTTTTATTTTGATATAAATATAAATATAAATATATTTAAAATTACAAATATACACTGTCGCTCAAAAGTTTGGGATCAGTAAGGCTTGTAATGTTTTTAAAGAAGACTCTTATGCTCATCAAGGCTGCATTTATTTGATCAAAAATGAAAAAGAAAAAAAAAAAAAAAAATGTAATGTTGCAAAATATTATTACCATATAAAATAAAGGTTTTTATTTTAATACACTTTAAAATATAATTTATTCCTGTGATTCAAAGCTGAATTTTCATCAGCTGTTACTCCAGTGTCACATGATCCTTCAAAAAAAAACATTAAAAACACTAATTGCTGATTTATTATTAGAATTATGAATGAGTCAATGAAATATTTTTTGGAACCTTTTTTCAGGATTTTTTGATGAATAACAAGTAAAAAAAGGACAGCATTTACTCAAAATAACAAAATAAACAAAATCTAATAATGTGAATCTGTGCTTTCACTTTTTATTAATTTAACACATCCTTGGTGAATAAAAGTATTCATTTCTTTCAAGAAATTGACTGACAGTTGTGTATATTGTTGGAAAACCTTTATATTTTACATAAATGCTATTCTTTTTAAACCTTTTATTGATCAAAGAAAATAAGTATCACAGGTTCCCAAAGAAATAAAATAATTATATATATCTATATATATATATATCTATATATATATATATATATATATATACACACACACACACACACACACACACACACACACACACGTATATATAGACTGGAGTAATGATGCTGAAAATGTAGCTTTGCATCACAGGAATAAATTAGATTTTAAAATATATTCACATAGAAAAGAGTTATTTAAAATTTAAATGACATTTCTCAATATTACACTTTTTTCTGCATTTTTGATCAAATAAATGCAGCCTTGATGAGCATAAGAAACATCTTTAAAAACCATAAAAAAAAAAAAATCTTACTGATCACAAACTTTTGAGCGGCTCTTTGAGTAGAGGTTTAATATAATTCATAACAATATTATATTTTATATTAAAAGGATATTAAATTCAAATTATTTTTATTGCTAATTTAAATCTTTTTTTCTAAATGATTTGCTCTTCCCAAGTTATACAATTGATAAAAAAAAATTCTAAAGATAAATTGTTGGTATTCATATTCATATTATATTCACATGAGACAAAACATTAGCATCTACTCAAAATAGAAGTGTGCCTGCAATGAATTTAGATTATACAGAAAAAAGTAATATTATGAAATATTACAATTTAAAATTAAATGTTACAGAATTTATTTCTGTGATGCAAAGCTGAATTTTCATCAGTCATTACTTCAGTCTTCAGTCATACAATTTTCCAGAAATCATTCTAAATACTTTTTTATTATCAATGGAAAGCTTTTTTACTGTTTATTTTTTTCTTTCTTTATTTGAAAGAAATTAATACTTTGGATGTATTAAATTGATAAAAATTGATAGCAATGCCTTATATTGAGAAAATGAATACTGTTCTTTTTAACTTTTTATTCATGAAAGAATCCTGAAAAGAATCACAGGTTCCAAAAATAAATCAGCATATTAGAATGATTTCTGAAGGATCATGTGACACTGAAGCCTGGAGTAATAATGCTGAAAATTCAGCTTTGCATCACAGGAATAAATTCCATTTTAAAATATATTAAAATAGAAAACCATCATTTTAAATTGCAATAATATTTCACAACATTACAATTTTTCCTATAATTTTCATCAAATAAATGCAGCCCTGATTAGCAGACTTAAAAAAAAAAGACTTTTTAAAAAGTTGAAAAAAACATTACAAATCTATATGGAATGGATTGTTTAGCATAAAGTGTAAATTGACTAAAATGTATCAGGATGTGATAAAAAGTAGCACAGTAGTGCCCACTACAGGACAGACTCAGCAAACGCAACCGCTGAGTTTACAGAAAACTCTGGAAAATAGTCTTTATTGTATATAAAGTTCTAAAACATAACATTGTGGACATTTAAAACAATGACAAACAGCACAAATAAATAAACTCAGACTCTAGCATGAGACCATGTTACCTCGTTCTAATGATCTCCAGAGTAGCTAAACGAATGATCTCATTGAAATCAAACTGAATGTATTTCCTCCAGTATCTTCGGTCACGTCCGTACGTTTGCGCAGGATAACACGGACTTCCTGTGGGAGGAAACAAACAAGTTGAATAGGTCTCAAATGAAAAGATGAACGACAAGTGGAGAAAAACATCACAAGAAAACACACCGATGCCATGGAAGATTCTAGCCACGGCTCGACCGGAGAACTTCTCATCACTGCGACTAGACAGGAAACCTCTGATGTCCGCAGAAATCTGAACCTCCCAGTCCCTCATCTGCGCACAAAATACAGGATTAAGAGAGAGAAATGAAAGTTCACATCAGAAACAAAACTGTAAAAGAGTCACACCTTGCATTTGTTGAGCTCTTCCTCTTCGTCAAGCTCTTCCTCCTGATAGTGTTTGCTCAGGTCCAGGTTTCTCCTCTTGTCGAAATAATCACGCAGCAGCTCTTTGAGAGCCTGACTCCGGCTTTCTTCCAGATCATCCATACACAGACTGCAGTTGCGGTATGCAACGCTGCACACAAACACAGCATACACTCAAAAAAGTGTGATTTCCTGAAAACAATAAAGGGCTATTAATGATTAGATGTGTGGGTCTGACCTGCGGAAGGCTTTGAAGCATGTTTTGAGCTGGTACAGCTGTGTCCTCTCCTGTGCCATCACTCTGCCATGCAGAAACGCACAAACCGCATCCAGCTCATCCGCCGTCAGATCACCATATGAGCGGAAATAGAAGGACAGTGCTGAGAACTCAACATGGATGCCGCTCCGCCCCGTACCTCCATATGAACCTGATGAGATGAAGAGAGGATATACTGGAATTATTTTTTTTTTCTGAAACTAATCACAATTATTCCCACCTACAGTTGAGGTCAAAAATTTACATACACCTTGCAGAATCTGCAAAATGGTAATTATTTTAGCTAAATGTAAGGGGGATAACACAAAACGCATGTTATTTTTTTTTTTAGTACTAGTGCTGTCAAACGATTAATCGCATCCAAAATAAAAGTTTATGTTTACATACTATATATTTGTGTACTGTGTATATTTATTATGTATATATAAATACACACACATTCATGTATATATTAAGGAAAAATATTTTAGATTTTTATATCTTAAATATTTATATTTATTTATTATCTAAATTGTATACAGGTATAAATGTATACAAATAAATATTTTGTTTTAACATACATACACATGTGTGTGTGTATTTATATATACATAAATATACAAAGTAAACACACATACAGTATGTAAACAAACTTTTATTTTGGATGCGATTAATCACGATTAATCGTTTGACAGCCCTATTCAGTACTGACCTGAGTAAGACATTTCAAATAAAAGACGTTTACATATAGTCCGCAAAAGAGAAAATACACTTGATTCTTAATATTGTTACTTGAATAATTTTTTTTTTGTTTTGTTTGTTTGTTTAGAGATAGTTGTTCATGGGTCCATGATTTGTCCTGAACAGTTAAACTGCCTGCTGTTCTTCAGAAAAATCCTTCAGGTACCACAATTTTTTTGGTTTTTAGTATTTTTGTGTATTTGAACCCTTTTCAACAATTACTCAATTATTTTGAGATCCATCTTTTCACACGGAGGACAACTGAGAGACTCATATGCAACTATTACAGAAGGTTCAAACACTCAATGACACTCCAGAAGGAAAAAAACATGCATTTAGTACTGCCCTTCAGAAGCTACAGAAGATACATTCATGTTTCCCAAAGGACAAAGTTAAATTTACCCTGATCTTAAAATTCAAAAAATGTTCACCCCAGGCTCTTAATGAATCATGTTTCCTTCTAGAGCATCAGTGAGCATTTAAACCTGTAATAGTTTAAAAGATGGATCTCAAAATCATACAGTCATTGTTGGTAAGGGTTCAAATACACAACAATGCTGAAAAACCAAAGAATTTGTGGGACCTGAAGGATTTTTCTGAAGAACAGCGGGCAGTTTAACTGTTCAGGACAAACAAGGGACTAATGAACAAATGTGACTAAACAAAAATAAAAAAACAGCTGTGGATCATTCAGGCAACAACACAGTATTAAGAATCAAGTATATGTAAACTTTTGATCAGGGTTTTTATTTTTATAAATTCAACTATTATTTTCTGTTGTTGACTGTATGTAATCATCTTTTATGTGAAATATCTTATTCAGGTCAGTACTAAATCAAAAATAACGTGCATTTTGTATGACCCCTTTTATTTTGGTCAAATAATTAACATTTTGCAGATTCTGTTAGGTGTATGTAAACTTTTGCAGTAGTTTCAACAATGTAGAAACAAGATGAATCACATGGTTTCCTCTCACCCGTGTGTGAGCCCCACTGCAGCTGTCTCAGGCCTCTCTTCACTAGTGGAAGCTGCCAGCCCATAGTGTCTGCCAGCTCCACCACGTCAAACTCCAGAGCGTCACATGACTCCACACGCTCCCCTGCCATGCGTTTACGTGCCAGAGCCACAGCGACTGGAGGACACCTGACAAAATGCAAAAATCACACAGTCGGTACTGAAAAGCTCTTAAAAGCATCAAAAGCTACTTAGCCAGACTGTGAAAGTGTAACATACAGTTTGGTGATTTTGCGGAGTTGTTGTGGACCGCCGTAACACTGCAGCTTACAGATGGAGAGCGTCGGATGGAGAAGCTCCACCCACTGCTGAGGATGTAGCTCCAGGTAACACAACAGAGTCTCCAGACCTAAACCACACAGAACACACAAGAAGAGCCATGATTTAGTGTGAAATATAGCACTTGATCCAAAAAAGATGCCAGTGCTCACCCCGGGTTATTTTTGTTAGTTAAAACGACAAATATTACTTTTAAAAAAACATTAGTTAGCTTGCTTAGCTGCCAAGGTAAAATTTCTGATTGTATTAAATTTAAGCTGAAATACTAATATTATTCAAACTAAAAACACAAAGAAACAAAATATTTTGAATTATTTTTGTATTTATTAGTTTTCATTTTAAATTTTGTCTAAAATTTGTGTCTTAAATTTAATTTGTCATTTTGTGATTTTTATTAGTTTTTTTTAATAATAAATACATTTTAAATCAAATAAATCAAAACATTTTATTTTTATATTTTATATTATATGTTTACTTTATTTATTTTAGCATTATTGATTTTTAATTTGGTTTTAATTTACCTTTTTTTTTAATCTAATGTTTATATTGTATTGTATCTCATTTTGTCTGATAAGGATAGGATGATTGGTAATTTTGTGATGTTTTGTTTTGTTTTATCACTATTTAGGTTTATTCATTTTTATTTCAGTAGTAATCATTTTGGTATTATTTTTGTTTTAATTTACTTTTTTTTTTAAATCAGCGATATTTTAGTATCAATGAGATACTAAAATAGTTATTCATATCTAGAATCAGTTTTTATTTTCCAATTTCATTTTAGTTTTAGTAAATTTGTTGTATGTTTTGGTCTCTTGCATATATGTCTACATTGTCTTTCCTTACATTTTGTTTTAGTTATTTTTATTTTAGTACATCAAGTGAAACTAAATTAAACTGAAATAATGCTAAAAAATGCTTTGACTTTAGTTTCTGTTTTAGTTAACTAGAATAACTATTCTATTCTATTCATTTCAGCAAAAAAAACATGACCCTTTTAGACTTGCATTCTATTCTTTTTCTGCTTGTTTTCCTAAAAAACACTAGCTTCTCGATTCTTCTTGCTTTCAATTTATTTGTTTTCTTTCTATTTATTATATAATTAGCTAAAGACGCCTCTAACACGGCTCTATTCTTTTTTTATTCTGTTTTCTATTTATTATATAATTAACAACAACAAAAAAAAACTTGCTACATGTACTGCATTAGACTGAGACTTGTCATAGCACTTCCATATCATTGCTCTTTTGTTGATTTTGATTGGTTCCATTGTCTGTTTTAGTGTCTGCTAAATGACTAAATAATAATCTGCAAGGTTAAATGTTCTATTCAAAAAGAAAACATGTATGTCTCAATAGGGTAAGTAAACGATGTTTGGTTGATCTATGCCTTTAAACATTACATCTACTCTCAGAACTACTGTAGTACAGCACTTTATCTCATGTCTCATGCTTAGTCTCACTCTCTTCCGTGATGTCGAGGGTCTCCACGGTCTCCTGCATGGGAATTGCTCTCTCATGTGTGTGACATGCCCGCTGTACACACACATCACTCAATTTCAGAGCATCATCGCTCTCTTCCGGCTGCTCCTCTGCTGTCTGTGCTGGTTGTTGGTTTGTGGAAGCTGCTGTCTCGGTCAACTGCTGCTGGTGCGGATCAGTGTCTTCACAAACCTCCATCTCCAGTAACTCACTGTCAGATACTTCCGCAGCCTACAGGACATGACAATAATAAAATAAATATACAGTCAAATCAAAAATTATTCAGAGGGCAGATATAGTTTTTGATTTTTTTTTTTACACTAGTGGGTGCAGAACACTATAGCTCATTTATGTAAGTGAGTATAGCATTTCTATCAAAGTTATCTGACATTATAGATAAATTTGTTCTGACACAGTTTAACTCTGAGTTCTTGTCTTATTTTAATCACCATTTTCTAAACTATAAACTGTGATAATGTGAGAAATGTTGAAGGTGTCTTGCAATTACTCAAGTGTCACCTGTGCCAAATCCTGCTGCTTCTGCTGAATCTGTCGGCATTTACATGGAGGAAAAACCTTCTGCACCAGCTTCTTCACAGTATAATAGTCCACTGTGTCTGCATAGATGTGCCTGCGCAGCTCATGCAGGTCTGCACCCTAAATGCAACACACAGTTAATAGAAAAACAAAACAAAACATAAATAAATAACATTACCGGTTATGCAGTGTAGTTGGGAACTATAATTAACGAAAACTATTCAAATAAAGCTGAAATAAAATAAATATTATATTAAAAACACTTTAAAAAAACAAATGTAAATTAAAGCAAAAATACATATAAGTACTAAAATTATTAAAACTGAAATAAAAATAAGTGAAATCTAAATAGCATTATTTAAAAGAAAAAACATGTAATGACAAATTACCAATCCTCCTCATCCTCAGTTAACTAAAATTAAAAATAAACTATTAAAAAATAGATTGTTAACTGAAATAAAGCTGAGATACAGAACAATATAAACGTAAAAAAAAGACAAAAAACCTGATAAAACTTAAATGTAAACAATACATAAATAAAATAAGCTGAAGTCAAACTACTTAAATTCTGAAATAAAAGGTTTTAAACTTTTAAATAATTTCTTTAATTATTTTATTTTAAATTTATTATAACAATATATTTAAAAAAATGAATAAAAATGACAAAGGCATAAAAAAAGCACATCACAAAATGACTGAAACTTGACTAAAATTAAAATGAAAACTATTAAATACAAAAATAACTAATTCCAAATATTTTGTTTGTTTGTGTTTAACAGCACGCCAGGTTCTGTGGCTATTTTCATGGTGAGAAAAATTTAACTCTACATTATATCTGGTTTTTACTACTTATTTTATATTTTATTATATATTTTATCTCTTCCAAACAGTTAACTAAATTAAAAAAAAAAAAGTTTTTCACAGGGTTAAAACCAGCACAATCTAATAAAACATGCTTCAGGGGTGTTTAAGAAAAATATATATATAGTATAATATATACAGTCAAACCAAATTTTATTCAGACACCTTCAACATATCTCACACTATCACAGTTTATTCACTATCGTTTAGAAAACGATAATAAAATTCATCTTGATAATATTAGATAGCTTTGATAGAAAGGTATGTAACAAAACATGGTCAGGTCAAAGTGTCAAATTCAAATTTGTTTTATCAATTTTACTGGTAGTCCACTGTATAAAGAATTTTTGTATAATGGTCACAGTTTACTTTATTTTGCTATCCTCACTTACATAAATGAACTATAGTGTCCTCCACCCACTAGTAAAATAATAGCAAATATATTTATATTTGGTGTCCGAATAATTTTTTGATTTGACTGAATATATTTAAAATATAATATTAAATTATACTAAAATATTAGTATTAATGCGAAATCACAAATGAATAAAAGCATCACACATGCACAGACCTCTGGGTCTAGAAACAGATGGCAGTGTGCTGGGTGTCCATCACGTCCCGCTCGGCCAATCTCCTGCACGTAGCTCTCGAAACTTTTGGGCATGTTGTAGTGGATGATCCCACGCACGTCTGACTTGTCCAACCCCATGCCGAAGGCCACAGTGGCCACCACCACACGCAGCTCCCCGCACATGAAGTTATTCTGCACTCGCCGTCTCTCTGACGCAGACATCCCAGCGTGGTACGCTTCTGCAATCCACTTCAGCGGTTTACGGATCTTCTTCCTTGCTGAGTTAATGTGGAAAAATAAAATAAATACCTCCAAACAAAGCGAATGAGCTTAAGCGTTATGTACGAGAGTGATGTATTTACCCAGAGCTTTCTTTTTCTTCCCTACAGGATTGTCCTCATTGTCCTCTGGGGCTGGTTTGGACGACTCTCTCAACATCACCCCCTGCAGGCAGGTGCGCAGCAGTGCAGAGATACGGGACGTCTCCTCTCGCCTGGTACAGTAGACGATAACCGACTCTAGGGCGCCAAATCGTTCGCCCTTCAGCAAAGACACAAGAGCCTGTAGGAGACATGTAGCAGCTTGTTCATGCCAAGTCTATATCTACCTTATGAAAAAGATTAAGCAATGCAAAGTAAAATTTTAAAATATCAAGTTTGTTATTCAGAGTTTAGGTTGAGGTTTAAGAGAATTCATAGAACTACAACAATTTGTGATTTGAGCCTAATAATTGCTGTTTGCAACTACATTTTCTAGTTTAATGTTGTTTAGTTGCATTTGACTTGGTCAGTGACAGCTTACATGAAAACACAAGACTTTCTAAACGCACCTGATCTTTGTCTCTGTCCATGGACACAGACAGCTGGAGGTTGTGAGGGACAGCAGCAGAACGAACAGCGATTCCGTCCTGATCGCTGATGTCCAGGTGTCGGGCGATGTCCAGCGCTGTGGACAGAGTGGCTGTGGCGGTGAGACCCAATAGACAGCGCACACCCAACCGATCTCTGAGCACCTACACAACACAAATGTACATTCATTTTGCAGTGATTGAATGCAGATAAATATGATTGATTTGAGAGACTCACCTTGCACAGTCTCAGGTAACAGGGCCGGAAGTTGTGCGACCATTCAGACACACAGTGAGCCTCGTCGATACAGGCGAAGGCCACAGGGGGGAGCTGATCTGCAGGAGGGAGGCATCCTGAGCCTGAGTGACCTCCGCCGACAAGAGCTTCAGGAGACAACAGAAGGACGTGCACCTGACCCGCCTTCACCTACACACACACACAATAAAATATATAAAAAAATTATGCTCAAGTTCACAGATTAAAGACATGAGTCTTACTTGTCCTAAGTAGCAGAGTTGTGAAAAACAAAAAGCATTTACTTATGTGACCCTGGATCGTCAATTTTATGAAACTGAGATTTATACATCATCCGAAATAAGCTTTCCATTTGATGCATGGTTTTTTATGATAGGACAATATTTGGCCAAGATGCAACTATTTGAAAATCTAAAATCTGAGAGCTAAAAAAAAAAATCTAAATATTGAGAAAAATCACCTTACTAATCAAATAATAAGTTTTGATACATTTACAGTAGGAAATTTACTAAATATCTTCATAGAACATGATCTTTACTTATTATCCTAATGATTTGTGGCATAAAAGAAAAAATCTATAATTTTGACCTATACAATGTATTGTTGGCTACTAATGATACAAATATACCCATGCTACTTATGGCTGGTTTTGTAGTCCAGGGTCACATATTTCACAAATCTAAATATTTTGATGTGTGAGGCAGTTACTGGCCTGATTAAGACCAGTGTTGTTATCAATAGCTAAAATGAAAACTATTAAAGCAAAAATTAATTACAAAAATGTATTTAAAAATGAAAATTAAAAATGTTGCTTTGGTAATTATTTGAAATAAAAAGCTCAAGAATAAAAACTAATTCAAACGTCAACACTAAAACAAAAAATAAGTTTTAGTTTAACTGAATATATTATATATATATATATATATATATATATATATATAAATAATTAATAATAATAATGTGCATCACAAAATTATTACAACAAACTACAATTAAGATAAAAATTAAATTATATATATATATATATATATATATATATATATATATAAAAACACTAATAATCTGTAATTTTAGTTAACTAAAATAAAAAAACACTAACTGAAATAAAAATAAATGAAATGAATATTAGAAATGTTGCCTTGGTTATTATTTGAAATAAAAAAACCTCAAGTACTAAAATTCAACACAAAAAAAAAAGTTAAATAGAAATCCATTTTTAAAAATAATAAAAATGTGCATCACAAAAGTACTACAACTTAAACTACAATTAAGATGAAGATGAAAATGTATATATATAAAAAATAATTATTAATAATCTGTAATTTTGGTTAACTGGAAAAATAAATAAAGACTAACTAATTAAAATAAGTTAGAAAACTAAAATGACTAAAAACAAATGAATAAAAATAAAATAAATGAAAACTAAACAGGCACAATTAAAAACAAACAAACAAAAAAAAAAACCACTGATAAAAATGACTAAAAGTAAAATTACAATGAAAAAGACAATACATTTTTTTTACTCAAATACTATAACAAACACTATATTACTGATACTAAAATAACACTGGTTAGGAAATACGAACATGACAATTTATTACTATATCATTTATTACTGGCATGCTTGAAATGTTATTATTGGTGAATTATTTTCTATTCTTGTACCTTCTCAATGGCTGCCTCTCTCTGTTTTTGAGACATGTTGGAGTGGATGCAGGCAGCTTTCAGCTTCGGCGGAAGTCCGGAGAGCTTCACAAACAATGTAAAAATGAAACAAACACAATAAATGGCTCTTCTGCCTCCCAAGAGATGGTTCAATCTACATGCTTTTATGAATTCTTACCTACACAATATAGCTAATTAATGTGAGTGAGATTTTCCTGTATTAGAAACACAGAACTTGCTGGAATAATTGAATTATAGTACAAAGTCAAATATACCTGATCGTCCATCAGAGACACCAGAGGAGACACCACCAGTGTGATACAACTTGATCTTTGGGCGTACAGGTACGCAGGAAGCTGGTAGCACAGAGATTTGCCCATACCGGTGGACAAAACCACTAGTGTGGATAATCCTGAAAACAAAACCACAACAGATCAAAGAACCCTTCACTTTAGCTTTTTTATTGTCTGAACAGCAAAAAACACAGAGATGTCGTTTAAAAATAAATGAAAATGAGGAAAATCATACCAGACTGAACAAAATTTTTAGACAATCAAATCCATTTTTAGGTCTAAAAAATAAAAAAACATGCAGAAAATCCTTTCGAATGTGGTTTGAAATGAAAACCTGGTTATTGCAAATTTGGCAAGAATTTCAACATACTGCATTGTGGATGTGCTATAAAATGGTATAAAAATGAATAACTTCCTGCTAATCCCACCTGACAGGATCCTCATGATGGCCGTCTCCTGGCCAGGCCTAAAGGACTTGTAACCAAAGTCTCTGAGTGCTTCGTACACTTCTGGCGGGACATCTGTGGAAATTCAAATTAGAAAAAAAAAAGAATAAAATGACATCTGGAGAGAATTTAGCTTCTTACAGCACATTAATGTGACATACCTTGAATTTTCCCATCATCCTTTAATCTGAAGAGTGGCTCCATAGGTGGAGGAGGGGCAGGGCGCTCATAATCGGGTCTGATGATATTGAGCAATATCTCCGTCCCCTGATCCTCCTTCTCTGATGAGTCTCCGCCCACAGTGGGAGGGGCCACTGAAGTAAGAAAAAAAGCATTTATGTTTGCTATTGTGGATGGCATGATTATTATAAATTATAATAAATACATTAAAATGGAAAAATTCTTCACAGTTACACTACCAGTCAAAAGTTTTTAGACAATAAGAGTTATGTTTTTTAAAGAAGTTTCTTCTGCTCACCAAGCCTGGATTTATTTGATCCAAAGTACAGCAAAAACAGTCAAATTTTGAAATATTTTTACTTTTACTTTTAGTTTCATAACTGTTTTCTATTTGAATATATTTTAAAGTGTAAATTTATTCCTTCGATCAAAGCAACATTTTCAGCATCTTTACTCTACAGTGTCACATAATCCTTTAGAAATCCTTCTAATATGCTGATTTGCTTTTCAAGAAACATTTTTTTATTATTATAATCAATATTTATAATGTTACGAAATGTTTCTATTTCAGATACATGCTGTTCTTCTGAACATTTTATTCATTAAAGAAACCTAAAAAAATTCTACTCAGCTGTTTTCAACATAATAATAATAATAATAATAATAATAATAATAATAATAATGTTTTTTGAGCAGCAAATCAGAATATTAGAATGATTTCTGAAGGATCATGTGACTGGAGTAATGATGCTAAAATTTCAGTTTTGAAATCACAGGAATAAATTATATTTGAATATACAATCAAATAGAAAACAGTTATAATATTTCAAAAATGCTGTTTTGCAACAAGTGACTAATTGCTATAATTGAGCTGCCTCATGCAGACCCACCAATAGGCTCTGACCGCAGAGTTCCTGTTGCCCGGGCAACTTCCTCAAGTGTAGGCAGCTCAAACTCCTCTTCCTCTACTTGGGTTTCCTGCTGTTCTGCAGAACTCACAACAGGAGCTGAAACACAAACCCAGATTATGGATAACATAACCGCAAATTCATGAGAGCAGAGTCACATGACCTGCGCAGCCTTTTACCTCTTCCTCGACAGTCTCGTGCCCAGTGACCCGTCCCACCGCACTTGTAGCAGCTGTCGCCTTGACGATTGAAGCCGCCGAACCGCCCCCTGCCCCTACCGAATCCGCCCCCAAACCGCTCGCCCTTCAGCTGGAACTTCTGCATGTACATCTAGAATCATAAAACGGTGACAAAACCAATCAATTACACAATGGAAAAACATTTTATAAATAGATAGTTTCAGCATTTACAGTATGTTTAAACATCGGTGCCTTTCTGCTTGCCCTACTTTACACTAATTTTACAATGTACTGTATAAGTGGGTTTTAGCTTTCTACTTTGTCAGGCATGTGATCAGCTAAGTACAAAAAATGTTCCCCATTTTATATGACTATACAATAATAATAATAATCCTAATATTATTATGTATTATTACTAACAATAATTTCATTACTTAAATTATGTGTTCACTCAAAAAATATTACAATTACAATAATGATACTGTTCTAGTAAAATATTACTTCTAAAAAAGTATATGTCTTAATTTATTTGCTTTTAAATAAACATATAAACATTATATAAACATATAAGCATAAACGTGAGTAAGAAAGTTAGTGGAAGCCAGAGATTACGGTTTATAAAGTTTTAATTATGGATATTTTTCTTACACAAACACATATATGCACTTCAGAAGGCCCCCTTTTATTAACCCCCCAAATCCATGTGGAGTGCTTTTTATGATGGATGGATGCACTTTATTGGACTTCAAATTCTCAACACCCATTCACTGCCATTACAAAGCTTGTTAGAGCCTGGGGATTTTTTAATGTAACTCTGATTCCACTTGTCTTAAGGAAGAGTCTCATATACATCTAGGGTGGCATGAGGGTGAGTAAACCATGAGTAATTTTCATTTTTGGGTGAACTATACCTTTAAAGAAGCAGATTTTGATTTTATCAACCAACCTGTTTTCTCAGTGCAGCTCCTCTCAAAGCAAATCCCTTGACATGGGACTTCTTCTTTAAATTGATTTTCACAAAGTTGCCATCTGTGTTTTTGGTAGGCCTAGTTCAAGATGAGGACAATATATCAGTAAAACACTGAAAACAAAAAAGTGACAATAACTGACATTTATGGCACCCACTTGACTCTGACAGTGTTCCTCATTGCATATGCAGCAGCTCTGGCCTCCTCCTCATCCACCTCTCCTAGCAGATTCTCCTGAGGTATCGCTCGTTTCTGGGTTGTCTTTTTCTCTGTGCTGACAGCATCATCCTCCTCCTCCTCCTCAACCTTTCCTTTCCTCTTCCCTCCCTTTTTGGGCGGATGCTCTCCAGCTGCCTCTCCTTTCTTAGTTCTCCTTCTCTTTTTCACGCCACCTTCCTGCTCCTCAGATTCGTCCACATCAACATGATCATCACCCTCTCTTTGTCTTTTTCGGCCTTTTGTTTTTTGTTTTTTGCCACCTTCGGCCTGTGGGTTGTCACCAGAGTCTTGATCTTTTCTAGCCCTGGGTTTGCTTTTCTTAGTGTTTGAGGCAGATTTAGGCTCCTCTGAAAAGGCCTCGCCATCTCCAGTGAGAGCAGCTGTGTTTTTCTGATATACCTGTTCACCATTAGTCCCCGGGGAGCCCAATTCTGCATCCACCAGAACATTGTTCCTTGCTAAAGATGCTACTGGATCTTTCTGTATACTATCCTCTAACAAGGAAGATTTCTTCTTCTCCACTGAAGCCTTTGGAGATGTTTGACCCTCATTTGGCAAATTTTCGCTTCTAACAGTAGGGAAACTGTTCTCAATTTTCGGCAGCTCAGAATTGCCAGCAACAGGTTTCTGAGGTTCCTCCACCTCATCAAAAACCTGGCAGCGCGCAAGCCAGCCGCTATCCACTGAGGAAAACCTCTTTGTCATGGACTGCTTCAGGAACTGGACCTTCTCCACACTCTTGTGTGCAGAGCCCACAGCTGGAGACCAGGATTTGGAGGAGGTTATGGATGGAAAGGGATCAGATGGCTCATCCTCTGTGCTTGCCGTCTGTACAGGAGGAGCACTGGGGTCTGGACATGTTTTGGCTGGCTTTGGTGTGTGAGTTTCTACGTCTGTCAGTGCTGTGCTGGAGTCTGGGGTGTCCTTCAGTGGTTTCACTGGTGTGCGGCGAGGGGTTGTTGCTTTTTTCAGAGAAAATGATCGCTCCTATAATTTAGTACATGTGAGAAGAAAATAAGAGAACAGATTTTATTGTAGCCTGTTTATCCAAATGACATTTAAGAATTGCTACAATCAGAAGACCATTATATGTTTAAAAATAAGCATTAATGACACATAGAAGTTGTGTAATGCAAGAAGCACAATATAAAAAGATGCCATTACAAAAATTAATCAGTCTTCATCAGTTGAAATATGTTTAACAATACAATACACAATTTTTTTAATTATATATTTTTTTTTATAAAAAAAAAAAAAAGAACCATTTCCACTGATTAAAATGTATTATTGAGTTTTCAACCTACATTACTGAAAAACAAATACACAAATATCACAATAATATCAGTCAAAATAAAGTTTCTGAATATAATATGTGACCCTGGACCACAAAACCAGTCATAAGGGTCAATTTTTCAAAATTGAGATTTATACATCATCTGAAGTCTGAATGAGAGACTCCATTGGTTTGTTAGAATAGGACAATATTTGGTCGAGATACAACTATTGAAAATCTGGAATCTGAGGGTGCAAAAAAAAAAAAAAATAAAATAAAAAATCTAAATATTAAGAAAATCGCCTTTAAAGTTGTCCAAATGAAGTTCTTAGCAATGCATATTACCAATTATGTATTGTTATGGTAGTTATGGTAGGAATTTACAAAATATGTAACATGATCTTTACTTAATATCCTAATAATTTTTGGATATTAAGTAATGTTTTTTTCTCGAAAAATCTATAATTTTATCCCATACAATGTTATTTTTGGCTATTGCTACAAATATACCTGTGCTACCTAAGACTGGTTTTGTGGTCCAGGGTCACATTTATGCAGTAACAATCAGAACAATATTTTTAAATAATTTTATATATATATATATGTTTTTAATCTTTTTTAATTATTAAAATTAAATTCGGTAAAATTTTATTTTGTTAAAAATATTTGTTTGGTTTATTAAGATTGATTCTTTCACTGATATAAACATTTTAAAACCATGTTAATAACAGCTGATTGAAACAAATACTGGAACTCTAACATTTCTAACAAGTTTTTTTTAAAAAAGCCTCTTCTGCGCACCAGGCCTGCATTTATTTGATCCAAAGTACAGCAAAAACTAACATTTTGAATTATTTTTACTATTTAAAATAACGTTTTTTTTATTTGAATATACTTTAAAATGTAATTTATTTCTTTTGATTTCAAAACTGAATTTTTAGCATTATTACACCAGTCACATCATCCTTCAGAAATATTCTGATTTGCTTCTCGAAAAAACATTTATTTTTATTATTATTATTATTATTATATTGTTGAAAACAGCCGTGTAGAATTTTTTCAGGTTTCTTTGATGAAAAAAGTTCCAAAGAACAGAAAAGAAATCTTGAACAGCAAATCAGCATATTAAAAAGATTTCTGAAGGAACATGTGACACTGAAGACTGAAGTAATGATGCTTAAAATTTAGCTTTGATCACAGGAAAAAAATACATTTCAAGTATATTCAAACAGAAAGCAGTTTTAAATAGTAAAAATTTTACATTATTACTGCTTTTGCTTTTGAATCAAATAAATACAGGCTTGGTGAGCAGAAGAAATTTCTTAAAAAAACATCTTACTGTCCAAAAACTTTTGACAGGTAGTGTATGATATTAGCCAGCTTAGGATTTACCTTTGTTAAACCTCCAAGATTGTTCTTCAACTTCATACCAAAGTACTGAGCCGAAGCTTTCAGTGTCTCTTTATCATCTGAGGACAGTTTTGGTACAGCAGCTGGCAGATTCTTCCTGTCGAGGTGAGACCCCCAGCACCCAGATTCCTAAAACAGTGAATGCATACACATTTAGACTAATAGATCTACACATAAACAGTTATGATCTGCAGAACCTATAAAGATGGCTGATGAATGTTCAAATTAATTAATTCGATTTGGGTTCTCACAGTTGTAGAAGGCTGACTCTCTGGGGGTTTTGTGTGAGCCTCCTGCCCAGTGCCATTTCTTTCTTTTGCTTGTTTAAGAGAACGGTATTCTTTATAGAGCTCTGCAAAAACAAAAAACACACAGGTAAAAAAAAAAATATATAATAATAATAAAAGTGAATAAGCCTTACACAAACATATGCCACTCAACAAGTCACAAACAACCCAATAAACTTACGTCTCGTCTCCTCTGGAGCTTTATCAATGTCATCCTAAAAAAGAAAAGGACATGTTTTTGGACATTATTAATGAAACGACAATATCAGAAACAATACAACACGTAAAAACTACAAAAAACACAGCGTATAGAAACAACATTATATAAGCATATAACATAAGCATATATAACATAACGTAATAACAACATAATATACCAAAATCCTGATAAATACACGACACCTTATTAGGTTTTCTGTTGTTTGTTTGGAAGAAGGATAGTTCCCATTTCTTCAGGAGGATTTTAACATCATTGTACCGATCCATTTATTCACTTTATCCGTGAAAACAGATAGAAACACAAACTGATTCAACAACCTGTTTGACTTTATAATCGCCTCATAAAATACATCGACATCAAACACACTATAAAAGGGCTGTGTCAGTTGTACAGATATACGTATATTAGGAAAATAAAATATTTATCATAAATAAACTTGAATTTATGCTTATCACTCACTAAACTGCGGCTTCTCACTAAACGCGCCAAATGTCAAATCATTGTTGAAAACAATAGATGACTTCCGCCCTCTTCCGGTAATGTCATAATAAAAGTCCTCAACAAAATAGACCGCAACGGTCATAGCCAATTTTTTTTTCTTTATTTGAACAAAATTAAAATATTCTATTTAATATTTCTTATATGAGCCATTCTAAGGAATTGGTCCAAGTCAGTGTTGGAAACATCTTGAAAAAAAGTGTCTTTTTCCAAACAATTTGTCTCAATCCCAATCCCATGTTTTGGTACAAAAAAATAAATAAAAGATTAAAAAATTGCCAAAACATAAAAATTGTTTTGGCAGTGACATGTAATCCTCATATTTAAGGGAAATAAACAAAATTTTTGTACAGTTATGCAATTTTTGCACCAAATGTTTCCGTAGTGACAATTTTAAATACTTTTAAACCTAGCTCAAAGATGCTAATCAGCACATGATTACATAGCACAGTTCTGAACAGTTGTACACATATACAAATTGAATGTAATGGAATAACTCCCAACAAATTGTGCTTAATTCCAGAAAAAGGTGTTTGGTAGTGATGTTTCTTAAAGTTACACACAGAATGTCAGACTTGAACACATTTACCTCAAATTGATGAGACTTATCTCTTCACACCTTGTAGTTACAATATGAGAGAGAGGGACACATAAATATTTCCTAATCATAAATTTATGGGTTCAGTTAAAATTAGTCTCAGCCAATGGACTAAAACATACACTGTTTCAGTAGTGACATGAAAATGCAGGACACATATTTTTTTAGTTTCATAATTTACATTGTTTGTTATTGTTTTGTTTTTTTAAAGATTTATTTTTTGGCTTTTATTATTATAGGACAGATCAGGAAGGACAGGAAGCGAAGTGGAGAGAGAGAAGGGGGTAGGATCGGGAAAGGTCCTCGAGCCGGGAATCGAACTCGGGACGCCCGTTGCGCAACGGCGCTGTATGTCGGCGCACTGCCCACAAGGCTATCGGCGCCGACATTGTTTTTGTTTTTTACTTCACTTTTTAAAAGAAACAAAAAGATACTTTTAAAAACAACAATGGAAGAAAATCCAAAAATTATTTATTATTTTCATGAATGGAAATTTAGGGGTTAGGGTTCAATACAGCCACCCCCCAATTTAAAGTACCCAATAATGATGATTTTATATATATATATTAAGCTTACGAATATCTTAAACCTTATTGTGGGTTTAAATAGATAATAAAAGTATTTTAATAAACATCTAAGATTTGATCAATTAAATGCTTTTTAAATGTGGTTGTGGGACAGCATTCTGTAGAATGGCCCATATATGGACACATCATTTATCAAACTACACAGTTTGGTTTGATAACAGGTTGAATAAACAACATAATACATATAATATTGCAGCAGCACTATGGTACAGTAATGATATCAGATAAATATATTTAATGGCACTTATATGGTATTTAAATTCAAGTTTCATGTCAACATTCATAGATTACAAAAATACAGTGGTATTAAAATATTAACAGTCAATAACTATTAGAGTTTCTTCAGAATTAATTAAATAAACAGAGATTAAATGTTGCTTTTTCCTTCATAACAGGCCATGTGGTAGCTTTTCCCCATGGACATCACTCGCACAATCTCATTTGAACCCTGAAGACAAACAAACCCAAATCACTATTTTAAACATGATCATTTGTCCAATAGATGTATATCAAATATTGCACATAATATCAAAATAATAATATTAATAATAAAAACTGACTGTAGAATTATACCTTATTTGGAAGGATGAGCTGTTCACATATAGCACAGGTCTGTGCCAAAAACCTATACAAGAAAAAATATGCCATTACAAACATGAATATCAAATACAGTGAATGAATGAGATAATGGAAGAATGTTTGTGTTATAAGTGTATATACAGTCAAACCAAAATTTATTCATACACTTTCAACATTTCTCACATTATCACAGTTTATTCACTATAGTTTAGAAAATTGTATATATATTTAAAGGAAATTTTATTTGAATTTAATCTAATTAAATTCCGAACTAGATTATATATTTATTGCGTGTCCATTGTCTGTACAGACTGTAAGTGTCCATGTCAGCTGTTGTTCACCTGTGGTAATCTTTCACACAATATATCTTGTTTTGTGTATCAACACTGAACTGCTGTCCCTCCAGTGTCTCATTACAGATGACACAGCGGAAACAGTTCGGGTGGAAGGACTTTCCCAAAGCCTGGAGCACCTAAAGGAGTCAAAGGTCATTTTAGTGCTAATGGATCATGTGGTAGGAAACATTAAACAGTGTTCTTTCTATACATTAAAACACACAAAATGGTTTTTAGGCTGACCATATCTGTGATCAAATATCCACAGGATGTGCAGACCTCTGCGAAGTGCTTGACGCTGGAATACTAAAATAGAAAAGAAGCATTAAAAGTACATCTTCTAAATTGAATTTAAGAAATAATTAATAAACAAGACCAGACAACAAACCAAATAATCCTCCTCACAGAACACCCGTCCTGAAAAGTCATAAAATGGCTTTCCTTTTAGTTTCTGGCCTGTGTTAAAGAGAGATAAGAAAGGTAAATGTTCAAAAGTGTGAAAAATCTGTGTGTAACTTTAAAGAATGTCACTATCGAACGACACTTTTTTGGGGAGTTATTCCATAACATTTTGTTTTTATATGTGTACAGCTGTACAGAACATGCTAGCTAACCATATGCTGATTAGCATCTTTAAGCTAGGTTCAATAGTATCTAAATTTGTCACTACCGAAACAATCACCACCAAAACATTTGGTGAAGTTTGGGTAGTGACATCTTTGTTTTTTTGGGTGTTAGCCCATAAATTTGTCACTACCGTAACAGTCACGACTGAAACATGTCATCATTGTTTCAGTAGTGACAAAAGGAAACACATAATTATATATTTAGGGGAAATAAAGAAAAAATTTTAGTAGCCTTTTACTCATTTTTTCAAGACGTTTCCAGCTGTGACTTTGAAACAATTCTGTAGAATGGTCCATATAGGCCTACTAATGTCATCAGTCCTGTCTAATATTTCCACGCATCTAAACTGATACATGAGCTGCAGTCTTACCGCAGGCACAGCAGGTGAAGCAGCTGTCATGGTACACTTTTCCCATGGCTTGACAGGCCTGATCAGCATCGTAAACGCCTCCGGTGCATTTCGCGCATGTACCTGGTATATGAATTTTAGTTCCATGATACTTCAAAAGTACCATGGTATTTCAAACCATACTAAACAGTAAACAAAAACTGAAAAGATTGTGCATAAGATGTAAATTCTCTGAAATAATATATAAATATGTATTCAATACTTACTACATTTATTTACGGAAGAAAATGTTTGGATAAATACTTAAACTTTAACATAGAATCTCTCTATAGTTGTACACCCCTGAACAGAGCATGTTCAGAAACAAAAATCTAACTATTTACTGATCTAACTGCATTAAACTATAAAGGCTTCTTCCACAAACTGTAAACATTATGCACATCCAAACATTTTCACATTGCCCCACATTTAGATTCATGAACCTTACCAAAGCAGAAAGAATCTGTGTCCATTTTCCATGTGTCTCAGTCCCAGACAGGGACAGTAAAGTGTCACTGATGACCAGCTCCTGCAGACAGACTCTGTCTCCGGCTGTAAGTGGAGAACATACTGTGAATTCTCTGTGTGAGGGTGTATTTATATGTGTTGTGGCATATGTGTGTGTATGTGTGAGTGAAGGGACACTGTGAAGGCCATTGATGGATATATATGATATATATATATATATCACTAACAGCTGTGTATCATGGACCTGCCGAGATATGACATCATTCTAGTTACTGCAAGTAAAATAAATGCAAGCAAACAAATAAATAGAATTTTATTTTCTCTAGCTCCAAATGATTCATCTGTGTAGGTGCAGCTGTAATTATATTATTGTTTCCAGTTTAATAATATTAATCTTTGTGCTAGTAAACTGACAAATAAAACTCTTTTCAGCAGTGTGTTTAGCTATCTTAGTATCTTAGAAAGCAATAGTCTTTGCATTCAACACGTTCTCACTCCCAGCTTGTCACATATTGATGCTTGGTAATGACCCCCTGGCATCGCATTTTGACGCACAGGGTTCCCCTTTTGGCGTCATTTTTCACATGCAGGGTATTCCACCGCTATAAGAAACCCTTGGTGTCAATGATTCAATTAAATATTAGGTAATAATATTGCCATTATTGCATATATATTGGGGTGTGATTTTTCAATGTAACAACAGTTTTATTTATATTACACTATTTACACATTTATGAGCACGTAACCCAACCCCTGCCCCTAAACCTAATCATTTGTCAATAAAACACAGATATAACAGTCAGATACAACTACACAATTTATTTAAAAAATATGAACATTCCAAGTCTTCCGAGGCAAAATGACTGATTTGTGAGAGGAAAAGATGCGATCGAAAAAGGGTATACAGAGAGGGAAAAAAAAGTGCATATATGGGTAAAAACGTTTTATGTCAGGGATAAAAGAAAAGTTCAAACAATTTAAATAACCAAATTAAAGTGACACAGTGCTTTTTTAGCTTTTCTGTTTCTAATATTTTGCAAAGTAATACCATATTGTTTAATCTCTTTAAAGGAACACTCCACTTTTTTGAAAATAGGCTCATTTTCCAACTGCCCTGAAATAGTCCCCAGCTAGGAAACTTCCAACGTGACCAGCACTAAGCCACTAAGGTAATAGTAAAATAGCTGGGGACTATATTCAGGCGCTGCATAATATCATTGCGCCTGCTGCACCCATGGTACAGCAGCAAAGTTCCTTGATTATTATGCCAGAATGAGCATATCAGCTTTTAGATAAGTTTTACCATTTTTGAATCCATTCAGCCAATCTCCGGGTCTGCCGTTAGCACTTTTAGCATAGCTTAGCATAAATCACTGAATCTGATTAGACCATTAGCATCTCGTTCAAAAATGACCAAAGATTTTCAATATTTTTTCTATTTTAAACTTGACTCTTTTGTAATTACATTGTGTACTAAGACTGACAGAAAATGAAAAGTTGGGATTTTCCAAGCTGATATGCTCATTCTGGTATAATAATAAAGAAACTTTGCTGCTGTACCATGGGTGCAGCAGGCGCAATGATATTATGCAGCGCCTGAATATAGTCCCCAGCTATTTTACTATTACCTTAGTGGCTTAGTGCTGGTCATGTTGGAAGTTACCTAGCTGGGGACTATTTCAGGCTCTGTATAATATCACTGTGCCTTCTGCACCCATGGTATGGCAGAAAAGTTCCCTAATTATTACATCAGAATAAGAGTATAGTTCCTATCCATATCAGCCTGGAATTTTGCAGCTTTTCAATTTCTGTCAGTCTTAGTACACAATTAATGTAACTACAGAAGAGTCAAGTTTTAAATAGGAAAAATATCGAAAATATTTGTTTATTTTTAAACGAGATGCTAATGGTCTAATCAGATTCAATGATTTATGCTTAGCTATGCTAAAAGTGCTACTAGTGCTACTGGCAGACCTGGAGATCGGCTGAATGGATTCAAAAACAGTAAAACACATCTGTTTAACTCCAGGGGAGTTGGAAAACGGGCCTATTTTCAATAAAAGTGCAGTGTTCCTTTAACAAAATGTTTTAAATGAAATGTGAGCACTTTAATGGAGCGGGATCATTTTCTATGGCAAGCCAACAGGGTCAGAAGTTCGCATTTACAGACAAAACACTGTTTTTGACGGCGTTTAAAACAGCATTAGCGTTGTCGAATATGCCGTCCTGATAGCAGCCGCCATAAAAGGCCCAATCCCAAATGGCGCCCTAAACCGCGGGTATTGCCGTGCAAAGACTTTCACCATTGGCTCTGGCTTCAGCCAATTGTTTTTGACTTACATTTCAAAATATAACTTTAGAAATTAAACATTGTTTCATGTTGATATAAACTAAAATAAAATATATGCTATATTAAAAAATATATCCAGTGAGAGCAGAACCCAAAGGCTTGTGTATGTTTGGACTGGAGTTTAAACCTCTGCTTGATGATATAAACAGGAATTACTCGCAAGCTCTCCTGCGAGCCGTCCCAGCGCAGCGCAGAGAAAGTTTTACTCTATCACTTTGTTTTATCCCAGGGCTTGAACTTTGCAGGGTAGGAGGGGGTAGTGATGCAGGGTGTAACTAAAAATGTGCCATTGTCTGGTGAGGTCTGGTTAGGGAGTTACGGAATGGCCCGGCGATCTCATATTGCATAATCTTATTAAGTCTGTTTATCTACCACACTATTGACTGCCAATCCCGCCATCAGTTTCATTGGTTAAGGTTAGGGTAAACCATTACATTAAGACAAACAACTGAAAACAATGGAGGACCCTGTGCGTCAAAAAATGACGCTAAAGGGGTACCTTGGGCATCAAAATGCGACGCCATAGGGGACCTGACCAAGCGTCAATATGTGACGACATGGGAGTGAAAACATGTTGTTGCAATTGTAACGGAGCGTCAGCAAAGTAAGGATCCATTTGTAGCTTTATTGAAATCGTGGTCGTACAGCCAGGGTCAATCAACAGCAAACAATCGATAGACAGTAATGAGCAAACAGTAGTGCAGGGGCAGGCAGCAGAGAATCACGAGGGAAAACAGTCCAAAGGTAATCCTCAGGCAGACGAAAGATGGAAGAAATGCTCAGAATTGTTCACCGGGGCAAAACAAGACTTCAAGAACAGGAAGAGTCTGGGATTGGCTTAAATAGTCAACAGTTGAGGTAAAAGTGCAAGGGTGATCAGTGCAAGGTACATGAGTGGGAATTGTAGTCCACCAAAGTCTGGGAGGTTTGCTTATGTTACAAATACTGCACTCACGAATAAAGTGTATTGTTTCTGTCCGCATGGTTGGCCACCAGAAACTGTTTTGAAGAAGGTGCAAAGGTGTGGTAATTCCGGGATAACCGGAGCTGAACATGTTTGGATTCCAAACATGTACCATGATCCAAATGATCCAAAACAAACATCAAAAATAAAAAGAGGTTTACCTCTTCACCTCAGAAAAAAACTTTTACTGCCCACCATATTTCTCGAAGGAGAAATAATATTCTCTGGCCCACGAATGGCCCAGCGTTCTTCATAAAGAGTTAGTTAGTTTTTTGCCCCCATGAAAACAACACTAAATATCTCATATCATTTTGCTTATCTAGTAAATGCACTTTAATTTCAGATTTTTTTTTATATTTTGACTAGAAACAAGACAAAATACTAAGAAGGATAAGCCTTTTTTTTTTTTTTTGCAGTGTTGTCACGACCTTCTTTGTTAATATTTTCCAAGGGTGTGAATAATTTTGGCCATGACTGTATATAGTCTCAATTTTTAACAGATTACCAATTACAGATAACCAAACTAACAACTAAAGTGTATCATAAAATGAACAATTATTATTGAACAAGTGCAACCAGCAACTTGATTCACATATGACATACTGCTAGACACCTCTCTCCAATTTTCTACCAGCTGATGTACTTCTCAATGCTGTTCAATAATTTTTCTTTTTGTAGTTAAGAGCAAAAATGCATGCCTTTTCAATCATTTGAGTCACTTTTAAAAACTTGCCAAATACATTTTAAAAAGAAATAGTTGTTATGTGCTTTTTGATAAGCTGACAACACTAACGCCCTTCTAAGACCACAACAGATATCAGATATCAGAATCAGGAAGCGCTCAACTCAATCCACTGTGCACACTTCAAGGATTTAAATAAAAACACATGATGGGCTTGTGTGTGTTTCAAATGTTCAGTGGATTGATTTTACTGCAGATTTGCAAAATCTCAGGTGAGTCTAAAAAGAAGCACCACACTTATAACATTATTGTCACTGCCATTTTTCATTTATTAATCACTTATTAGGATGTAATGTTTCAAGAAATTGAACTACATAAAATATGTAGAAATATTACCAATGCATACTTTAAACACTTATTTTTTTATCAAATGTTACAATATATCCACCCTGTTACAGTGCAAAGCAGTAGCAGCGTGGACAGTAACAGGAGGGACAATTTATGCTAAAGTCAGCTATTGCTACTAATGTGATAAACAACAAGCTAGTGCGTAGTGATCACTGAGGAAGATTTTGAACCTGTCTATTAACCATATTTTCAAAAAAATTATCAGTTTTCATTAGAAATAAGCATCACAGAGTGGATGCTTAACCACATCAGTGAATCATTATAAAACACTTAAAAACGGGTGAATTAAAGATTTATTAAGATTATGATTTATTTATTAAGCTATTTAACTAACTCTGTGCACCTAACCTGGTCAGGAGCAGATTTTCTTCATTAAACCCATTGTTTCTTTCAGTCTCCTCCCCCTTTTTAAATTGTAAGCGATGTTTAAATGCCTCATTCAATCATTTACACTGCAAAAATGCTTTTCTTAGTGAGTATTTTGGAATGTAAATTTAGTGCAGTTTACTTAAAACAAGAAAAATAATCTTAATGCAAATGGAAACAAGATTATTTTTCTTACCTCATGGGTGGCAGAAAATTTGCAAAATAAAAAAATATACTTAAACAACTAAATACCTTATGTCCTTTTTCTTATGTAGAAAATGCATCTAGACTTAAGAATCTTTAGATATTTTGATTGGAAACAACAAGACAATAATAATGCATGTCCTTTTATACATAAGATTATTTTATTATTATATACAGGATTATTTAGATTTTGCCATATCCACATGCACGCTGCATATATTTATTTTAAATGGTAGTTTTCTATATAACATCAGGGATGCAGAGCACATATGAGTATGGCCGTTGTATGCAGAGTGGTTGTATGCCTCACTCTCACGCTCTTCATGTGAATTTTTGTGTAGCTTCCTGAGCACAAACCCACTGAAAACGAAGCTGATTACTGAGATATATTTCATAACCACCACCACCACAGCTGTTAAATTTACTTGGTCATCTTTACTTCCTAATACAAAAGCAACATTTATTCTTTTTTCATGTTGGATTTTAATATTCCTCCAATGCTTGGTATTGTGGCCATCTCCTTTTCATCTGTTCTAGCATAATTTTGCTGTTGGCTGAGTAGAATTGAAATGTTAATTTCATTACTCTAATTAAAAAATGCAACCATTTGGATTAGAGAGTATTTAATTATGTGAAAAGAGAGAGAAAAAGCTGCTGCACACTGAATGATATTTATTTAATGTCACATATTTGTAAAGTCATGTAGACTACACACATGAACCTTTTATGGTTAAAGCTTTACCTGATTGAATTGTGTTTTTATACTTCATAGCTGTTTTACTTTTTTTTTTATTTTTCATGTGGAATATAATGACAATTAATATTAGTTTAATAATTTACCATTCTGCCAGTTTTTACCTTTGATAATATAACAGTGATTCAGAATTAAAGTTAAGAATTGACTCGAAGTATGCAGAGGTCTTTTTGGCGGGAGCTGTTGGTGAACCATAATTTCGGAGCGCCATTGATCAGGGCTTTTTAAAGTTGTGATGCACGTGCTAAACTCAGAGTTAGCCTACTCAGAGTGGATTGAACTAACTCAATTCAGCTGTTCTGAAACCAAAAACTCAGACTGTCCCATCTCATGGTAACTCAACTCAGAGTTCAAGTTTAAACTTAGAGCTGATTGAAACCCCTTATTGAAACAGGTTTGCACACACTGCAGCAGGGATTTTGACTCCATACAGGTCTTCTTCAGATCTTTCAGGTTTTGGGGGTCTCGCTGGGCAACACAGAGTTTCAGCTCCCTCCATAGATTTTCTATTGGGTTCAGGTCTGGAGACTGGCTAGGCCACTCCAGGACCTTGAAATGCTTCATACGGAGCCACTCCCCCAAACTACAATCATGAATCCGAAAGATATGTCTGTGATTGGCTGCATAGCTCAACACTGCAAAAAACACATTGTAAACAGAAACCTTTGAAGCTCTGTCCAGTATGCACTGGAGTGTTTGCCAAAACTGTTTAGCCATTTATGGTGTTTAGCACCTCTAGCACACCTGTAGAACCAGGCCTGGATACAAACAGCCTAAATGAAAAGAATTAAATATACAATAAGTATTTATCATACATGTTTTTAGGCATGCAAAATTATCAAGATATTTTAAGAAAGTAGCTTAATGATCATAAAGTAGCGATGTCTTTCTAATCAGTATAATGACGCCAAAGGTTCTTTCTTTCTTTTTTTTTTTTTTTTTAATAAAGCAAAGGGTTACCCATAGCCACAGTGACAGCAGTTGGTGCTTTTAGCATTTGCTAAAAAAAGTTATACATAGGTTCATGGAAGACAAAAATGTCCATGTCATAAGTTTTTGGGTACAGTACCAAATTTTTTTCCATTATATTCCAGTAAAAGCTCTGCTGGCAAACACAGTGGTGGAATTTTCGCTCTCTTAAACATTGCACACAAACACACACACACACACACACACACACACACACACACACACACACACATTTTATTTAGGATACACATACAAACCACACTCTGACATCCATACCAACAATTATAGCTGCAGAATTTATCCAATTGACTCTATAATAGACTATAATTTGCATAAGCAGAAATAAAGTGAGTTTGCTTTATATGGCAAACTTGAAAAATAGCACCATCTAGTAAAAAGTAGTCACAATGTTACAGAATAAAAGCCTATTAACACTGCATCATTTTATAGTTAAATGGCTCCAGGAGGTCCAAAAGGTGCTGAGAGTAACTATTTTTGTACCTAGTGTAAAACAGATTTAAGGAAATTAGGGTGAAATATTAAAATCCCAAGATTTATGCAGTTAGCATGAACACAGGCAAAATTATATATCAAAAAACTAAACTAAAATGGACAAAAATGTCCATAAGGTTGCACAAGGTAACTGTAATGTGTTACCATTTTATTTCATACAATAATATATGTTATGCCTTTACTTTGCCAGTTTGGATAGTGACACGCCCACACCTCGTTCACCCAGTCATTCCACCATTCAATCACCAACACGCTCCCAGTTCACCCGCGAACAATCACCAGAGTTCTGATTACCGCCACCTGTGCACCCTCATTACTCACCTCTATATATACTCACCACCTCCAGTCACTCCTCAGCCGGAATTGCGTTCACACGCGCCTCTCTCCAGCTCTCTCCTCTGATCCTGTGATGTTCCTGCGAAAAGGATTGCTTACATTTAACCAAAGGGAAGTTATACTTTGAACTAAAGACTTATTGAACTCGTACTTACCTGATTTCACCGACTGTTGGATACTTTGATTGACACGCACCTGATTCACTGTTGCATTGTTCTCACACACTGTGTTTTAATAAAAACCACAATACCTGATTACTGTTTCCTCTCCTCTTTTGCACACCGTGACAGGATTCCGGCTCCACAAAGGATGGAGATCCACGCTTCGGCACCCACGACGACGGATCCCTTTGCTGAAATGGTACAAGCCCTCCGGCAATCGGTCCAGTCAGTCACTCCTCCTGCCGGAGCAGGTGCCTCCATGCTTGCCCAAGTGCCCATTTCACGTCCAGCACTTTACGCTGGCGTAAAGCTAATCAACACAATTTCCCGAGTGAAATATCCAAGATTGCCTTCATTATGTTGCTACTCACCGGAAGGGCGCTGCAATGGGCGGAGAGTTATAAAATTAATAAAATAAAAGAGTTCGGTCTTAAGTTCAGTTAATTCATTCATGACCCACTTTAATGAAGTATTTGGAGTGGCACTTACTCATCTCTCGGTCCACGACGAACTGTTACATCTTAAACAGGGTTCTTCTCATATCCAGGATTACACTCTCTGATTCAGATCCCTTGCTGCTAGTAGTGGATGGAACGACATTGCCCTCCTCGCCGCTTATCGTAAAGGTTTGAAATTATCCATTAAGAGACACATGGTAATTTACGATGACTCGGTAAATATTGAGATGTTCATCGAAAAGGCCATCCAAATATCCCAACGTCTTCACGCTTGCGACGAGCGTCCTTCACTGACTCCTATAACCCACGTCCACTCACCGGTGCCCCCCACTGACATGGAGGAACCTATGATCACCGATGCTTACCACCTCTCACCTCACCTCTCAAGAGCGTCAACGTCAGTTGCGCAATCATCTCTGCCTATACTGTGGTGCAGCGGATCATCTCATCCACACCTGTCCCATTCGACCATCACGCCCCTTGGTGAGTGCTGTCCATCTTACTCCATCTGTTTCCAGTGTCCCACATATGACTGCTGAAACTGTATTTAATAACCGTCGTTTCTCCGTACATGTGCTGGTGGACTCGGGAGCTGCGGGGAACTTCATCTCCTCTGATTTCATCGAAACTCACAACCTCCCTACAGTAAAGAATGACACCATGTATCGTATCGCATCACCACTATCCAAGGAACACCTCTAGGACTGATTTCACTCCACACTTGTAAGCTCCAATGGTGGATTGACTCCAAGCACGTCGAAAGTCTTACCCTCCTCGTCTCCCCTCATTCATCCGTTGATGTGATCCTTGGCCGCCCATGGCTAATTCGGCACCATCCTCATCTCAACTGGGGCACCGGCGAAATACAAGACTGGAGTCCGTACTGCCACAAACACTGCCTCAAGAAAACAACCACGTCATTATCCATCCATTCCACTACTATAGAGAGTCCTGAGGTCACCACCAAGATCACCATCCCTCCAGTTTACCAACGTTATATGAACGTCTTTAGTAAGGAACAGGCCACTCACTTACCACCACACCGGCCCTGGGATTGTAGCATCGACCTGCTGCCAGATGCCAAACTCCCCCATGGTAAAATCTATCCACTGTCTCAACCAGAACATGAAGCCATGGATGCTTACATCCACGAAGCTCTGCAACAGGGGTTCATCAGAACTTTCACCTCACCAGCCGCATCCAGCTTTTTCTTCATTCCCAAGAAGGATGGGGGATTAAGGCCCTGTATTGATTACCGAGTCCTGAATGAAGCTACCGTCAAATTTGCGTACCCACTCCCGCTTGTACCTGCAGCCCTGGAGGAATTACGCAGCACAAGGGTCTTCACTAAGCTCGACCTCCGCAGTGCATACGACCTCATCAGAATCCGGGAAGGAGACGAGTGGAAAACCGCCTTCATCACCCCTACTGGTATGAGTACCGAGTTATGCCGTATGGGTTAGCTAACAGTCCATCCATTTTTCAAAACTTCATGAATGAGATTTTCAGAGATTTTCCTCCATCAATTCGTTATCTACATTGACGATATTCTGATCTATTCCAATGACATGCATCAGCACCAGACCCACGTAAAGCAAGTACTCCAACGACTCCAAGAGAATCATCTGTACCTGAAACTGGAAAAATGCGAATTCCACCGTCTCCTTCCTGGGTTACGTGATCTCTGCGGAGGGAGTTCGAATGGAAACCTCCAAGGTTACCGCCGTGACCAACTGGCCTGCTCCCACAACCATCAAGGAACTACAGCGTTTTATGGGTTTCGCAAATTTCTATAGACCGTTTATCCAGAACTACAGCTTGCATGCATCTCCCCTAACCGCTCTACTCAAAGGGGCTCCAAAGAAGCTGATGTGGAACCCTGAAGCACAAAAAGCTTTTGATCACCTCAAGGAGATGTTCACTACAGCCCCCGTCCTTCGTCACCCAGACCCAGAAGCTCCATTCGTGGTGGAAGTTGATGCTGCAGACACGGGAGTTGGAGCAATTCTCTCACAATGGTCTGGTGAACCCCGAACCCTTCACACATGTGCATACTTTTCTAAGAAGTTAACCCCGGCGGAGCAGAACTATGGCATCGGTGACCGCGAACTCCTTGCCATTAAGCTTGCTCTCACAGAATGGCGGCATTGGCTCAATATCTCAAAAATGCCCAACGTCTTAACGCCCGCCAAGCTCGATGGTCTCTATTCTTTGCCCGATTCAACTTCTCCATTACCTACCAACCTGGCCACAAGAACACCAAAGCCGATGCCTTATCCCGTATGTATTCACCTGAACATTCTGACAGCTTACCTGAATCCATTCTGCCGCCTTCTGTGTTTCTAGCACCCATCTTCTGGAAACTCGAAGATATTCGCAATGCCACATGCACCGAACCTGCTCCACCCGGGGTACCACCCGGATCCCAGTATGTACCCTCAACTATCCGTCTAACGTTACTGGATCATGTACATTCCTCCCTAGGTTCTGGGCATCCTGGCAGCAGGCGAACACTCTCGCTCCTACGTCAACGTTACTGGTGGCCGGAGATGGCCAAAGACGTTACCACCTACGTCAAGAGTTGCTCGGTCTGTGCCGTGACTGCCACTCCACGTCACCTACCAGAAGGTAAACTTCATCTGTTACCTATACCCCGCCGACCCTGGACACACATTGGTGTGGACTTTGCCACCGACCTGCCACCTTCAAAAGGTTATACCACCATATTGGTAGTAATTGACCGATTTTCCAAAGCATGCAAACTCATTCCCCTCAAGGGTCTGCCTACAGCTCTAGAAACAGCAGAAGCACTATTCACTTATGTTTTCAGGAATTTTTGACTGCCAGAAGACATCGTCTTGGACCAGAGTCCGCAGTTCATATCCAGGGTCTGGTGGGCCTTCCAACTACTCGGAGTCACAGTCAGCCTCACATCCGGATACCATCCTCAGTCAAACGGCCAGACCAAGCGCAAGATAGAGGAGATCTCCCGCTATCTCCGTGCCTACTGCTCTCAACATCAAGACACCTGGAGCCAGTATCTACCGTGGGCTGAGTATGCTCAAAATTCTCTTCGTCAAGAAACCACCGGTCTAACCCCATTTCAATGTATCTTAGGATTTCAGCCCCCGTCATTTCCCTGGCCTGGGGAGGTTGCCAGAGTGCCCACGGTAGGTTCCAGGAGAGCAAGAGGGTGTGGGACTCAGCCCTTATCCATCTACAGTGTGCAGTTCGGAGGCATACGGAGACCGCTAACCGCCACAGGTCAGAAACTCCAATATACCATCCCGGAGACCAGGTATGGCTATCCACCCGAGACATACACCTCCGACTGCCCTGTAAAAAGCTGAGTCCCCGCTACATAGGGCCGTACACCATTTCACTCCCAGATAAATCCCGTCACGTATCGTCCCAACCTCCCAGCCCACTATCGTATTCATCCCACCTTTCATGTATCCCTCCTCAAACCTTACATTGAACCTGCTATTCCTCCTCCCACAGGACCCGACATGCCGCCTGACCCACCAGAAATCCTCGGAGATAACATTTGTCAAGTCAAGGAAATCCTCGACTCCCGGTGGCGCCACGGCCAACTCCAATACTTAGTGGACTGGGAAGGCTACGGGCCTGAGGAGAGGTCGTGGATACCCCGTGATGACATCTTGGATCCCACTCTCCTCCTCCTCCTCCAACACCCAAACCGCCCAGCTCACCGTGGTCGTGGACGCCCCCGCAAGAGATCTCGGGTGCCGGGAGTCACCCGTGGAGAGGGGGGTACTGACACGCCCCCCCCTCGTTCACCCAGTCATTCCACCATCCAATCACCAACACGCTCCCAGTTCACCCGCAAACAATCACCACGGTTCTGATCACCGGCACCTGTGCACCCTCATTACACACCTCTATATATATACGCACCACCTCCAGTCACTCCTCAGCCGGAATCGCGTTCACACAAGCCTCTCTCCAGCTCTCTCCTCTGATCCTGTGATGTTCCTGTGAAAAGGATTGTTTACATTCCACCAAAGGGAAGTCATACTTTGAACTAAAGACTTGTTGAACCCGTACTTACCTGATTTCACCGACTGTTGGATACTTTGATTGACACGCACCTGATTCACCGTTGCATTGCTCTCACACTGTTTTAATAAAAAACACAATACCTGATTACAGTTTCCTCTCCTCTTTGGCAAGCCGTGACAGCTCTTGCATGCTTCTGAGAGTGCTTAGCATCCTCTAGCACCCCCATAGAACTAGGCCTATAAACTTTATAGCAACAGCTCATTCCTCCATTATTAGATGGCGCTTTGAAATTTGTAGTGGGCTGTTAGTAAGATGCGAAAGTAGTTTTGTGTTGTGGCCAGTACCAGAAAAGGGTTCTTCAGCTTGTAACAATAGCAGAATGATTTTTGGTGCTAAATAGAACCCTTTTTATAGGGTTTCATACAGAATCATGCTTTGAAAATGCTGTATAGGACTTTAATGGTGTTATAAATAACCTCTTTAATGTTTATTTTCAATAATATAAGTATATTAATATGATTATTAATATTATTTGTATACATTATTAAATTGTTGATATCAGAAGTGGTGATTGTTGATATCAGGAATTACATCTCCATTAGTACTGACACAAATTGATATCTTGACATCAAAAATGACATTACTCGCAGAAATATCAAAAACTAGTAATAAACATAGGCTACATCTTGATATCTGTAACTGAATTAATTACATTTACCTTTTAGATTACATTAATAGTGATGCAAAATTTAATCCATGTCAAATGGGTGGTTTGGAGAGGTTATACATTTATTAGCAAGTTTTCAAAAGATTCACATAAGTATGAAAATAATAATCATAACTAAAATGATAAGTACTGGATCATCAATCATTATTCTATAAACCTGCAAAATCTATGGATCTTCAAAATCTTTGTCTTTAAATCTTTCAATCAAATCTTAAAACCTTTAGAAATCTAAGAAGTCTTTCTATCTGCTCAGTGAAGGGTGCAGTTTGAACACATTGCCACATCACATTCTTATAATCTTGTACCTAGACCAGACTAGACAAGCTTTGTGCCCAATATTTCCTGCTTTGTGCCTAATTTTGATACACAACGTCTGAAACATTGGTCGCGTCCTTGCAGCTCTTGACCAAAAGAAGTATATAAATGAATATATAAATTATGGCTTGCCACCTTTGGGGCTAAACAAGCTAGACTGCCTCTTTCTTCATAAATTTAGATTGGGCCCCTATAGATCTGGATACTTTTGCAAATGTTGAAATGCTCATAGATCATTACATGTTTTTTGTTTGTTTGTTTGTTTACATTCACCCCAATGAAACACATTTGTCAAGTTTACACATATGATTAAATATACTGCTGTACATTTAAAATGAAGACACCATTTTATTTATCTCTTTTGAGATGACATATAGCATAGTCTCTATTCCGTTATATTTTGCGTTGTTTTGCCAAAACAACATTCAATGAAAAATATTACAAATAAAGCCTTCATTCATAATTTGATAAAACTGTTGTTAGGTCTTAAGTAAACACATATATAATTCTAAAGTAAAAGAAGGACAACAACAATAATAATATTATTAATAATAATAACCTTATAATGATACTAATTAACAATGAATAACAATAATATTTCTTATTAAATCGTTGTCTGTTCCACTCCGAACCCACTACAATTAACATATTTCATTAGTTTTCAGATTTATCAACTCAAATCGGTTTCACTCTCCCAAACCACTGGATCCGTTTGAACAAAATGCCCATTCGATACAAAATTTATGCGTATACAGGTAAACGCTTTTCCATGTGGACGGGGCCTTAAGCAACTGTTAGAAGAGTGTATCTGTCAGGATCATGGACCAGTCAGTGTGTTTGTTTTCCTCCCACTGTAAAAGTCAACTTAAAAAAAAGTGTGGAATTCAGAGGCAGTGTGTAAGGTCATTGTACACGGAGTCTGAAATTTTTGCATGTTAAAAAATAAATATGACATCATGTTGTGTCAGTCACGTTTACACACTGCCTCTGAAACTTTCGTCCATCATAAAAAATTCTAATCAGGTTTGATTTTCTGCGTTTTCGCATTCCAAAGCAAGCACTGATTAAAACGCGTACGAAAATTTCATACTATATTTCAAACGTGACTGACACAACATGAGGTCGTATTTATTTTTTAACATGCTAAAAATTAGAAAATTTTCCTCGGGAGGAAAGACATGGATGCCCTTTCACTGCATCTCCCCAGGGGGACCTCGATAGTGCCACTCCGGACTCAGCTCGGAGAAAGACTGTGTCCGAAGGACAGGCCTGAGAGCTCAGAGGTTCAAAAATAACCGCCCTCCCACTCACTCCTGCCTCCTTCTTCGTCATCTGGCAACCCCTCTGCTCTTCCCCATGCCTACTTACTAGAACTAGAACGTACGACCATATTAGCCCGGTTCTGTCAACACTGCACTTGCTCCCTATTAAACATTGTATAGATTTTAAAATCTTGCTAATTGGTTATAAAGCCCTGAATGGTTTAGCTCCTCAGTACTTCAGCGATCTCTCATCACATTATAGTCCCTCTTGTCTGCTACGTTCTCAGAACTCTGGCAATTTGATAATACCTAGAATATCAAAATCAACTGTGGGCTGCAGATCATTTTCTTATTTAGCGCCCAAACTCTGGAACAATCTACCTAACGTTGTTCGGCAGGCAGACACACTATCAGTTGAAATCTAGATTAAAGACACATCTCTTTAACCTGGCTTACAGATAACACACATTTCTTTAATTCCATTAAAGGATTCAACCGGAACTGGGAACACTTGCCATAACATGCAATGTGTAACGATGACGAAGATTAGTACCCTCCAGGGTGGCACAGACAGGACAGGAGCCCTCCAGGGAAGAACGGGACTCCCAGAGGGCGGAGCAGACAGGACAGGAACCCTCCAGGGCAGAACGGGACTCCCTGAGGGCGGAGCAGACAGGACAGGAGCCCTCCAGGGCAGAACGGGATTCCCCAAGGGCAGAGCAGACGGGTCTGTAACATAGAACATAGACAGACACACACACACACACACACACACACACACACAGAGAGAGAGAATCAGATGCCCTCCAAGGCGGATCAGACAGGACAGGAGTCTTCCAGGGCAGAGCGGAATCCCCTCAGGGCGGAGCAGACAGGACAGGGACCCTCCAGGGCGGCGCAGAAGCCCCCCAGGGTGGAGCAGACAGGACAGGAGCCCTCCAGGGCAGAACGGGATCGCCCGAGGGCGGAGCAGACAGGACAGGAGCCCTCCAGGGTGGAGCAGGATCCCCCCAGGGCGGAGCAGACAGGACAGGAACCCTCCAGGGCAGAACGGGATTCCCCGAGGGTGGAACAGACAGGACAGGAGCCCTCCAGGGCGGAACGGAGTCCCCCCAGGGCGGAGCAGACAGGTCTGTAACATAAAGCATAGACGGACACACACACACACAGAGAGAGAAGGTTCTGAGCCCAAGCTCCTGGCCAGGTTGGGCTGGATATCCAGCATAAAGAGGGCCTCAGTGGCCGAATTGGGACTGGATGAGAGCTCAAAGTTGTGTGGGTTGCTGGGCGCTACCACCGTGCAGGGAGCAGGTGCAGGTGCAGGAGGCCACCCTCAGAGGTTCTGCGGAGAAGGCCGCCACCTCTGAGGACTCAGTGGTGGTATACGCGGCCCAGACAACCCAAAGAGCAGTTCTCAGGAGGAGCATGGCCTCAGTGAAGGTCAGTACAGGAGTGGTGCCAGTGATGGGGCTGGGCTCAGGAACAACTGCTGTGACTTGGCTTGGTACTGGAGCAATAGCTGAGACTTGACTGGGCGCCGGAGTAGTGGCTGTGGCTTGGCTTGGTGTGTGTGTAGCTGTGTTGAGACAGGATTCAGGAGCAGCAGCGACGAGGCTTGACTCTGGAGGAGCGGCAGCGACGAGGCTTGACTCTGGAGGAGAAAGAGCTGCAACGACGACGCTTGACGCTGGAGGCGGAGCGGCTGTGGCGAAGACGCTTGGCTCTGGAGGCGGAGCAGATGCGAAGACGCTTGACTCAGGAGTCGGAGCAGATGCGGAGACGCTTGACTCAGGAGGCGGAGCAGATGCAGAGACGCTTGACTCAGAAGGCAGAGCAGCTGTGAAGACACTTGACTCTGGAGGCGGAGCAGCTGCGACAGCGGCGCTTGACTCTGGAGGAGGAGCAGCTGCGACAGCGACGCTTGACTCTGGAGGCGGAGCAGCTGTGACGGGGCTTGACTCTGGAGGCGGAGCAGCTGCGACGAAGACGCTTGACACTGGAGGCTGTGCAGCTGCAAAGACAATTGACTGTGGAGGAGGGGCAGCTGCGAAGACGGTGCTTGACTCAGGAGGTGGAGCAGTTGCGACGATGGTGCTTGACTCAGGAGGCGGAGCAGCTGCGACGATGGTGCTTGACTCAGGAGGGACAGCTGCTACATCACTTGACTCTGGAGTGACAATTGTGACATCACTTGGCTCTGGAGAAGCAACTGCGACGACTTGGCTTGACTCTGGAGGAACAGCAGTGAGTTGACTTGGCTTTGAGGGAACTGCTGTGACTTTACTTGACTCTGGAGGAACGGTTGTAACATGACTTGGCTTTGAGGGAACTGCTGTGATTTGACTTGGCATGGAAGGAACTGCGGCGACGACACTCGGGTGGTGGAGTTGGAGCTTGTTGTAATTTGCAGAGTGCTGCTAGGATGTTCTCCAACCGGTCGAGAGTTGTAGTGAAATCAGAGACTTGACTTGACTGTGGAGAAAGGGCTGTGACTGGACTTGACACTGAATAGGCAGTTGTGGTTAGACAAGACTCTTGACTTGGCTTTGGTACAACGGCTGTAACTTGACTTAAAACAAAAGCTGCCACTGGACTCGACACTGGAACAACGGCTGGACTTGACACTGGATGGAGAGCTGTGAGAGGACTTGACTCTGGATAGACGGTTGAGGCTGGACAAGACTCTTGACTTGGCTTTGGAACGATAACTGGGAATGGACTAGACACAGGAGTGGTGGCCATGACATATGCTGACTCTGGTGCGGCTGCCATTTTGTCTGGTGCAGTCTCTGGAGCTAGCAGCGGTGGGAGGTCATCCATGTTGACTATCAGTCCATAATGAAAGCTGTCACTGGAGGAAAACGCAGCCCTCTTGTTCTCGCGCGCTGGCACAGCCACCGTTTTGTGATCGCACACTGGCGCAGCCGCCATTTTGTCCTCAGTTTCTAACAAGCCCCCGCACCACAAAGCATAATCCACAAAGTCTGAGTAACATGAGCGAGGGCCTTTTGATCTCAGTATGGCTCATCAAGCCCACAAGAAAACAAGTCCATAAAGAAAACCTCATCATAGAAGGGGAGCTGGTAGAGAAGGTCACTGAAAGTTCTTACAAAAGAGTCTAGGGACATACCGTCTTGTTTGAGAGAAAGCAGCTGGTCGAAGGGGTCCATGGTGGAGCTGGCGGGTGGAATAAAGCTGCTGGATCCGGTTTTGGCGAAGTTTTCTGTAACGATGACGAAGACAGGTGGATCCAAGTGCAAAGCTTTATTAATAGAAATAATTGTGGTCGACAAGCAGGGGGTCAGACAGGAACAAACATGGACAACGAAGGACAAAACAAAGAAGCGTCAGGGTTCGAGCGTGAAGGTCTGGGGCCGGCAGCGAGCAGGGTAATCCAAGGGACAGGCTAGGGGTCGATAGGCGGGTGGAGAACAGTCAGGGAACCAGGAACAAAGGAGCTTGGCAACGGGAGGGCAACCAGAGAAAAACGCTCGGAATTGACACAGTAAACTATGCAAAACTTTGCGATCAAACTGAGGTGAACCAGGCTATTTATGCAATGGGAGCAAGATGGCCGACTGGGGTGAGGGGTGAAAGGTAACAGGAAGTTCATGAGAGGGGGTTATGGGAAATGTAGTGAAAAGTCCATAATACATTGAAGGCTCCCTCAAAAGGCGGACGGAGGGAGCCATAGCAGCACAGTTCGTGACACAATGGATTTGTTGCAATGTAGGATTGCATTAATATTCATGATCTCATTACGATAGCTAATTTTACCTGTAAAAATGGCATTTCTAGATATTTGCAAAAGTATTTTTACTAGTTAAAATATATCAGTAATTCTTTTTCACTAGTTGCAATGGCAATTTCAGATATCTGCCTATGTTGATATCAATAATTACTTTGTTACTAGTAAAAATGTGAATTCTTGATATCAAGAAATCAGTTGTTACTAGTTGAAATGTTAATTCTTGATATCTGTAAATGTTACATTTGTTACTTCGGATATTTGAAAAAACATTTCTGGTATCAATATCATTTCTGATATCTAAAATGGCTTTCTTAGTAACAATCACATTCATGATATCAGAAATTGTCGCTAGTGACAATTAAAATATTGATATCAAAAATGGACATTTTTACTAGTAGCAATTTCATTGTTGATATCAAGTATAGACGTTTGCACTAGTAACCACGTCAATGTCACAACCCTTTGGACTACATCAGAAGTTTAAAATAATATGCTTTTCAACGTGATAGACATGATAATTAAAATCAAACAGATGTTTTTTAGCAAACTATCTGAGATAGGAGCTGAAAAGGCACAGCTCTATTCTGGAAAAGGGAAAGGGGAGCAGCAGCTTATTTACATTTAAAGAAACATGCACGAAAAACAGTGTTTCTGCTTGATGAGCATTTTCAAAACATATAATACATTATAATATAAAATATTATAAATTATCTGTGGGGAATTGTGAGCTGAAACTTCATAGACACAGTCTAGGGATACCTGAGACTTATATTACAAATTGTAAAAAGAGGTATAATAGGTCTTCTTTGAAGGGGAAGTTAATATGTCAGTAGATTACAGACCAATTTTGTTTACTGAGGGTATATGCAAATATTCATCTTTAGAAGAAGTAATGCCTATGGAAGAAAATTAATGACATATGTATTTGAAAGAAAAAAGCATGTTGAACTGCACTAACTGAAAAAATAATGCATTGCATTAACAGTGCTTGCATTGTAATGCCTTGTATTTTCAGGACTTGCATTTTTAGGGGCTGAAATTTTAACATAGTTGTTTATTTAAGCTGTGAATATTTCAATTCAAAACATTTCACACATATTTTCATAATTAAAAATTCAATAATTCATATTCACCTTCCAGAGTTCACTTCCGCAGTATTCAATCGGTTTAAAAATACGATGTATAATTTTCGACCGGCAATTTTTGGTTCCAAAACAAGTTCCAAACTGACCCAAAATAGGCTCAATCGTTTGTGCTTCGTTTGTGCCGGTTTGTGCCGTTAAAAGAAATCCTGTAATTATAAAACGCTGCTTAAATATAAGGAAAACAAAACTTTGTACGAAAAGTGTCGTCACTCTACACTCCGTGCTATCTAAATCATTCCAAACCGGTGCCATTCGTTTGTGCTCGATTTGTGCCGTTAAAAGGACTCCTGTAATTATGAACGCTGCTTAAATATAACGAAAACATAATATTGATATATATATATATATATATATATATATTTATATATATAGCCTGGAGACGCTCTTCACACCAAATGCCGCGTTTATTTATGCTGGATTTGTTCCGTGAAACGAAGAAATTCTGGTTGCAACTGAAATTCTTCTTAAATAGCCTATATAAAAGGTGAAAAATCCAAAAGCACTTAACATGCCATTATCTATATAATTCATAATTCCCTCATAATTATAACAGTGATTAAGCATAGCTAGTAATTTGTACTGGTAGGCTATGTATTGGAATTTCCATTTTTAAATTTCCTGGATTCCAATTAAATGGGTTAATTCAATTTTAGTCATCTTAACACGTCTGATAAATTGAATTTATAAAACTTTAACATCCTAATATTTTATTAACATTTTTACAACAATATATCCATATGTTGTTTGTTTTTTAATGTTTCTGTGTTGTGAAATTATTACACAATAATTTTAAAAAAATGAAATATCAAAAATTTAATTACATTTCAAAATGTAATCAAAAGAAAATATTCCAATTCCTTTTAATTTTCATAAACAAAGTGCTGAGATTAACTGTAAAAATTAAAACATTTAATCTATTCCTTTAAAAATAATTTTTTCATAATTATAGGATTATTATTAGCCTATTGGTGTTGTTATATAATATAGCCTACTACTACTTTGAGAAGCATCGTAATGTGTTTGTCACAATTTCAATTTCAATGAAACTCCCTTTGATCCGTGCACACAAATAAAAATAGACCCTTTACAGTTCTGAATGCTGTATTACTTGTACCTACCTAGCAAAAATGATGGCATAAAAATGTGTCCAATGCGAGTGATAGCGCTGGCGCCTTCATGTCCAGTAAAGCGCGCTTCAGCTTCCTCTCTCCGCACAAAGGATTGGATATGCATCTTACAGCGTACAGGTTAAGCTTTAAACTAACTTGATATGCTTGAGCTGTTTTATCGTCGTGATGATTTAAGAAGGCTAAATTGGTCAAACATATGATCAGTTTATCATATGATACAATCAACTCACTGTCTGCCGCTGACCGCTTGGTCTTTTCTTAAAAAAACGAACAAAAAGTGCTCTAAACCTTTTCATAAATTAACTTAATCGGAAAAAAGGGAACAAGAACGGGCTGAGCTGACTAATCTAAAATTTTAAGGCAGCACGAACACTAACCTTTTTTTAAAACTCTGCGTCCCAAGGTTTTTGACATTGGTGGGGACAATTAGACTGCGTAGCCTATAATAAAAGATAATGAATTTCAAACCTGAACCAAACATATTTTTATTCAAAGATCAACAGTCTGTCATTAGTCTTTAGTCTGACCACAAAAAAACAACAACATTACAATCATGAACTCAAATGTCATTGTGAAAAGAAAAAAAAAACAATGACTGTTCGGTGCATGACTACATTCTGCCCATATTAAATGCGCGTAGCCTACTTGAAAACGCGCAGTTTTCTAAGGTAGCCTATTTAAGTTCTTATATCTCATTGGTTTCAGATGGCGTCCTAAATTACAAAAACATATAGGCCTACATATTTTTATTTTTTGATCAAAAATATTGCTAGGGACAGTTTGGCAGTAGCTGGATATTGGGAGGGACACGTCCCATCCGTCCCCCCCTAATTCTACCCCTGCTGCGGCCACGCTAAACCGGCGGAGGAGAGTGAAGTTTTCATTATGAGATCGTGGTTACATGATTTCCTTTAATTGCACAAACCGGCACAAATCGAGCACAAACGAATGGCATCGGTTTGGAATGATTTAGATAGCACGGAGTGTAGAGTGACGACACTTTTCGTACAAAGTTTTGTTTTCCATATATTTAAGCAGCGTTTTATAATTACGGCATTCTTTTATAAATACGGATTTCTTTTAACGGCACAAACCGGCACAAACGAAGCACAAACGATTGAGCCTATTTTGGGTCAGTTTGGAACGTGTAGGGGGGCTGGTGACGTCATCGCCTATAATGTAATGTCTAATATTTTAAAAGCCGAAGCAGGGGGGGGGGCTGAGTGACCTCAGAATGACATACATTTTATTTTAATATCTAAAAAACCAAAGCAGCACAAACGAAAATTTTACCGGCACAAACCAGCACAAACGATTGAGCCTATTTTGGCGACGTTTTGCGTTGGGTGGGGGGCCAACTTCACGGAGGTCTTACCTCTATTTGCCATAGCGGTGACGGGTCGAGTGTCAGGTTTTTGTGGCAGCTGCCATGCTAAGATTTTACCCTTATTGTTGTCAAGTTGGAAAGACAGCTTACGTGTACACGAGGGCAAATATAAATGTCTAAGACACTGATTATAAAAGTAAACGCTACTTTTGTGATTGGGCCATCTCGGCAAATGACATTCTGAGAGTACTACCTCTCTCGTCAAACACCCGATTGCGCCACCTGCTGGTGAGCGACTAACATTAGTTTGAGATTATGCATCGGTGCTCTACTGCTTTTCCTGCAGCTCCCGGATGTGCAATGTTGAATATTCAGGCGAATTTGAACCAGTGAATTTGTGGAAGCGAATTTGTAAAGTGAAATAAAATGGACCAAAAATTGCCGGTCGAAAATTATACATTGTATTTTTAAACCGATTGAATACTGCGGAAGTGAACTCTGGAAGGTGAATATGAATTATTGAATTTTTAATTATGAAAATATGTATAAAAAGGTTTTGAATTGAAATATTCACAGCTTAAATAAACAACTATGTTAAAATTTCAGCCCCCAAAAATGCAAGTCCTGAAAATACAAGGCATTAAAATGCAAGCACTGTTAATGCAATGCATTATTTTTTCAGTTAGTGCAGTTCAACATGCTTTTTTCTTTTAAATACATATGTCATTAATTTTCTTCCATACAATGCACATATTTATACATAATCTGAAAACTGAATAAATAAGCTTCCCATTGATGTATGGTTTGTTAGTGTGGGACAATATTTGGTCAAGATATAACTATTTGAAAATCTGAAATCTGAGTGTGCAAAAAAAAAATCTAAATATTGAGAAAATCGCCTTTAAAGTTGTCCAAATGCATATTACTATCTTTACTATGCATATTACTTATCAAAAATTAAGTTTTAATATATTTGAGGTATGAAATTTGCTAAATATCTTCGTGGAACATGATCTTTACTTAATATTCTAATGAACTATAGTTTTGACCCACACAGTGTATTTTTGGCTATTGCTACAAATGTACCGGTGCAACTTAAGACTGGTTTTGTGGTCCAGGGTAACATATGTATGTATGGCCCCAGCACCTACAATTTGGGTGGGGGTGAGGTGAGTGCATTGATCATAATTGAGTTAAAAATTTGAATGCCTTATATTTTTACATAAAATATAATTACACAATATTATTAATAATAAACAAATAAACAAACAAACACGTAAAATTTATAAAGGAATTTATTATAAAATACTACATTATTATTAATACATTATTATGCATTTAAATTATCTAAAATTTTATTTATTTATTTAGTTGCAGAATGTCATAAAATAGAAGTGACCCCTGACTCCGGCACCATTGTAATCTTTACCAAGAAGCCAGGACAGGGTCTGGACTGTAGTGTGTGTAAGGATGAAGGTCCGTCTCAGACGTGTAACTCCATCCTCTTAAAACTTACTGAAGCTCAGCCCACCACTGTTACTTTCAACTGTTCTCAGCCGGGGGACATCTTTACTGTAGAGATCAACCAAGAAATCGGTGAGTAACAAAATTCAGAGTCTGAATTACTCCTTACAAATCACCTTCTAAAACACTTAAATCTCTACACAGATTGCTTAACATCAAGCTGCAGCAACATTGCAGTGCATCCGGATTCAACTCGATTCCTGGAGTTCACCAGAACATTTACCTGGGATCTGAAGGTTCAGTCAGGCAAGGTTTTCCAGCTGGATTTCCCATCTCTAGGAATGAGACAGATCAAACCTTCAGAATCCTGTCCAGACAAACACACCTACTCCATCACCACATACCAGCGCACCGGACCGGCCAACCTTGGCACATTCTGTCGGAACGGTACCATCAGCCGTGTTCAGGTCTTGTACAGAGGTCGAGTGACTCTGGAGGTTCCCAAAGGTACAGACCTGAGCCCATCTGACTTCAAAGTGTCCATGGGACCTGCAGCAACAGGTTAGAAGTCGTGAAAATGAAACAAGAACATTTCTTTAATGTTTAGTTTATCTAATTCTATTTCTCAATCTTAACATCTCCAGCACTGGTTGAGGTGGACGTCAAGCTGCCCAGAGGACCGTTTTCTGCTGATTTCTTCACACCAAACTATGCAACTGGCTGGTACAATGAAGAAAAAATTAAGTGGAACTTTGCTGTTAAGCCTATGCACAATTTTACTGTTCACTTTCAACAATACACTGCACCAGAATGCCAAAGGAAAACTGTTTCATGTGATTATGCATTGGGAGACAAGCCTCCATTCTCAAGGACCCCAAAAGATAATCAACCGACCAATGAACAGGGAGATTTCAGTCTGACTCTGGCCAATTGTGACGCGAAGAAAGTAGCGATTGTTCCTGGGCTTTCCTTGAACTTTAATGTGGAGGTGTTCAGGAGTGGCACTCCATGTAAGAAGAAATGAAGCATATAGATTTGGTTTGAGTTTTGGGTTCTTTTTAGGGTCAGTTTGGTTGCTGATAAATAACATGCTCTTCATATTCCTATTCCGTTCAGATCTTTGCACTGTGGATCTCCGGAACGAAGAGGGATTGAGCCTGCAAATAGAAAATAAGAACCCGGAGTCGTACTGTGAAATGAGCTTGAACTCTGTGATGCAGAAGAAAATAGTGGTTCCTGCTGGCACCAAAGCTGACCTGTCCTTCCTCGACTGCCCCGTGCAGGATCTGCAGCTGACAGCCACCAAAGTCATAGGTAACTACACATGCTCAGTTATTTGTCACTATTCTAAAAAACCGAATAACCTTATATTAGCAATTACATTATATTTTTACATTTTTTTAGAATATTTCCCAAGTGATGTTTAACAGAGCAAGACGATGTTTTCACATTATTTACTATTATATTTTTCTTCTAGAGAAAGTCTGATTTCTAGTTGCTTGAATAAAAGTATAAAAAAATAAATAAATAAAAAAATGCTAAGGTCAATATTATTAGCCCTCTTAAGACTTTATTAGTTTGATTATCTATAGAACAAACCACTGTTGTCCAATGACTTGCCAAATTAACCTAATTTGTCTGATTAACCTAATTAACCTAGTTAAACCTTTAAATTGTTCTTTAAGCTGAGGATTAGTATCTTGTGAAACAACTAGTAAAATAATATGCACTGTCATCATGGCAAAGACAAAAGAAATTAGTTTGGACCTGAGAGAAAGAATTGTTAATGCTCATAAAGATGGAGAAGGATACACACGTTTATCAAAGTGTTTTCAAGTGTCAAAAACTGCAGTGAGATGCATTATCAAGAAGTTTAAAGAGACCAACATGGTGGAGATCAAGACGGGCAGAGGAAGTGAAAGATTTCAAAAACTTTGGAAAGAAAACTAGTAAGAGAGGTTTCTAAAGACCCAAGAACAACTGTCAAGACACTAGTGAATGACCTAGCCAAGTCTGGAATTGATGTCTCAATGAAGACAGTCACTAGAACCCTGCACACACTGTTAAAAATTGCTGTAAAAAACTGGCAAATTTTGACAGTAACATGCTGTTTTCCATTAAAACAGTGCATTCTGGGTAATATTTGTCATTTTCGAGAAAGTAGCCTGCTGCTATATCGTGAATTAACGGCGTTCAAAATCGTCGCTCAGAGTCTGTGTTTCAAATCACACCCTACACCCTCATTCACTATTCCCTTCATGAGTTTACTAATACAGTCCACCTGACAGAGACAGTGAAAACTAATGAGTGAATTCAGACACTGATGAACAGCTGCTGTTAACGAGCAGATCTACTGATTGAAAGAAAAACAAGACAAACACAAGGTCTACAACTGACTTCAGTCACAGATTTAAATGAAATCAACTAAATATTTAAACAGTGTTGACTCATTAGTGGTGGTTTATTTTTCCCCAGAGCTTTATATTATGAGCTTTACCAGTGTGGTGACAATCAGAAATGTAGGATTTAATAACAGTGGAGGTTTAAAACAATTTGAACTACTGTTTCAAAAACACTCAAAAAGAGACATCAAGAATCAGCATATGAATCTCAACAATGGTGACAATCAAAAGCTTCATGCTGCAATGCATGCTGGGTACCAGCACATTACAATGCTCATTCATGACTCCCAGCATGCATTGCGGCATGAATAAATTATGCTGCTGAATTGTCTATTTATTTTCTTGTATTCTTACTATGTGTTTTTTCTTTTGCGTTGCATTTTAGTATTGTGTTTTGTAATATTCAGAAAATATCAGTTTATTTATTTTAAGGATTATCACCATTGTTGAGATTCATACGTTGATTCTTGGTATGTGTGTTCAAATCACAATAGAGATTTTTTTTTTTCATAAGTTTTGTTTTTATGGTCTTTCACAACAGTTCTCCTCAAGTTATTTTGCTTTTATTATCGCTATTCAATAAAAGAGAAGATGCTGATAAGAACCAGTGAATCAAGAGTAAGGTTGTTAAAACTGTCACGGGTCAGGTTGCCTTCCTAGCTCTTCTTGCTGTCTTTTTTTTGCTGCTTGTGATTGGTGCAATCAGCACTGATTCGGCGCTGGGACTGCACGGATCACGAGTTGCTTCTCCTCCACCTGTTGCTCATTATCTCTCCTTTATATTCTCTTCTGTCTGTTCCTGTTTTGCGAGTGATTGTTTTTGTGTTTGTTGCGCTGAGTTTCACTTCTGTGTTTGCCTTGCCGCAGGACGCTTAGAGAGAAGGACTCTCGTTTTCTCTGCCTGTCTTCTTTGCGCTGTCGTCTGAGGCTGGGATTCCCTGTGGACTCGATCACATTTTTGTTTTTTTTTTTCGTTTTGTTTACACTTTGAGAATAAATCTCATTAGCATCTATCCTCTGCATTTGTGTCCTGCTCGCGTCGTGACAAAAACAAACTCATAAACGGCAGAATCAGAATTTCCTTTGAACCATGTGTTAATAAATCACATTGTTACAGCAGCCAACAAAAAGTTAATGCTAAAATGTTAAGGTCCAAGAGCCCGACTAAAGTAAACACTGATCTCCATCATGGTAGTGGCAATAAGATAATAAGACAATAGAGTCAATAAGATCTTCTGTAGACTTCTGACAGAAATAAAGTCAGTCTAGTAATAAGTTAAACTGGTAATGCTGTTTTGGGAGTTGTTTATTGAGATCTTGAGAGATTTCATTACTTCTTTTATTTCAGTTTATTTCATCTAAGTCTGTGGCTAAAGTCAGTTGTAGTTCTTGTGTTTCTCTTTCAGTCAGTGATTCTGCTTGTTAACAGCAGGTGTTCATCAATAATGCTCAACCATCACTTAATTAATCACAGAATTATCTCATTAACTTCAGTGTTACTCAAACGCTCTGTAGTGTGGACACATTATTTGTTCACTTAAAACTGATAATTTTGCTGTGGAATTTAAAGGGTTAAAGATGTAAGATGGAAAAAACAGCATTAAATGTAATTTAACAGTAATAAACTGTAATTAATTTACAGCAAAGCACTGTAGAAAAACAGTATCTTGCTGGCAACCAAGCTGCCAGTAGATTACCGTTAATTCAAGGAAAACACAGTGATATGCTGTAAACTGTAACAGTCAGATTTAGCCAACAAAACAAGTTAATTTCACTAAAATATTATTGAATGTTAATAGAAAAACAGTTATGCAAAGTCTTTAACTGGTAAGGAGAGTACATATTTAACTGTACTGTATTGATATGTTTTTGCACAAGAGAGATCTGTTAGTTTAATTTAGTTTTGTGGGTCACCATTGTGCTGGAGAGTAGAGTCTGTGCTTCAGTCAATGATGAGCCACAAACACTGATGTTTTGCTGCTTTATTTAAAGACAGTAACTGTGTGTTTGCTGATGCAGTGATAGTCACTTTAGTAGATGTGTGCTAATGATGATCAACAAAGATTTCAGTAAAAGTCATGTCATGGTTGGTTTTCTTATTACACTTTAAGTGTTTGCTCTTTTAAATTAAGATTTATTCATTTTTAATGGACTCAAATGAAATAAATTCACTGTACTAACACCATATAAGCACTACTTCTTTGAAAATTCATGGTTTAAAGCAATTGGTTTCCAAAATGAAATGAGTTACCACATGGTATAATAACAGTAACATACTGTAACAATGAAGAGCTGTAAATTAACGGTAGAAAGCTGTAAATTAACAGTACAATGCTGGCACCACAGCTACCAGTAGATTACTGTTATTTTACAGTGCAATTTCTTACAGTGCAGGAATGAACTGCGAGGTTGCCGACCAAGACACCTCCAAGCTAGAATGAAGTTTGCTAAGGACAACCTGGGGGAATGTGATGCAAACGTGTCCTTTGGTCAGATGAGACAAAACTAGAGCTTTTTGGTCATAGAGATGTTGCCTATGTTTGGAGAAAGAAGGGGGAGGCATTTAACCCCAAGAATACCGTTCCCACAGTGAAATATGGTGGTGGGAGTATAATGCTGTGGGGATGTTTCAGGGCATTTGGAACTGGGAATCACATCAGGGTCGAAGGAAACATGAAAAAGGAAGACTATAAGAAGATTTTGAAAGACAACCTCCCACAGTCTGCAAGAAAACTTGGTTTGGGTCGACATTTTGTCTTATAATCAACTAAAAATTATTATTATTCTTTATATTATTTCAGTTATACATTTTATTTCAAGTAATGTAAAGGTTTTTATGGTTTTAGTTAAGTTAACGATAACATCCAAGAGGAACACTCCTCAGAATGCACTACCTTTGTTTAATTATTGCAATTCAGAAAATTCCTCTTCATGTCATTCCAGTTTAACTTTGTGTGGCATGTGGCCAATTAAATTCAAACTGAACTCATAAAAAGGAACTAGTTCTTCTGACAGTTAATTACCGGACTTGAGAGGAAAATGTGCTAAGGATTTTAGACTTCTTTTTTTTTAGATTCAAAACTTCCCGAACTGACAATCTGAAAAAGCCTACTAAGGCTACTAAGAGTACTAAACCAAGTTCTCTTTCATGTCTTATTGTGCATAAACTGTCAAATACACACAAAAACACACAGGAGTTACAAATACAGTGGGTTATGTCTGTGAAGGTAAACAGCTGTGAAAGAATTTGCATGTTTCTATTAGATATCAAAGTCAAGTCAAAGTCAAAGTCTGCTTTATTGTCAATTCTGCTATATATACAGTACATACATACAGAGAATTGAAATTGCGTTACTCTCAAACCCTAGATACATACAGGTAACATTAACAATAACAAGAAGTAAAATACAATTACGTACAAAAATAAATAATATATAAAAATACACATTTCCAGTAAGATATGTGTGGCAGCAGCGTAATATACAGTAAATAGATCAATAAATCCACTGCTCTCTTGTCTCCTCTAAGGCTGGGAATCAGAATAGCTCGTCTGTGCAGCCAATGACAGAACAGTTAGCATGCTTTGCTTGAACTGGTACACCATTGTCGCTTGTGAAACTAGCAGTGCTGTGGGTGAAAACTTACAATATAAATTACAATATTGTCAGAATCATTTTGTGGTTCATTCACCTCAATATTTTGATTTGTTCATCTTTCTTCCCTTTCCTCCATTTAATTATAGACTTTCCCAGCATGTCTGCCTGTGATACCAGGACGTCCCTCAGCATTCCCGCTCTGGACCCTAGTCTTCCTGTTCCCCTCCATCAGTTCACCTGGCTCCTCCATGTGCGGGATCAAGGCACCGTAGATCTCATGTCCCCAAAGGGAAACCTGCACCAGTCTCTACCAGACAAGCAGTGTAACGAGAGAGTCTCGATGCTCATATCTGAAACCGAGGGCTCCAACATTGGCCAGTTTTGCTCTACAGCTGAAAGCACTATCCAAAAAATCCAAATCAAAGGGAATGTTTCCATCACCGTAATTCCTAAAAATATAAAAGACCTGAGCCAGGTGAAAGGACCTTTCTTAGGAGTTTGCATTAGTCCAGAGATCACTGGTAAGTACACAAGTACACAATTTTGGAATAATTACTTTTTTATATATATCTATATCTATATCTATCTATATATATATATATATATATATATATACATATTTGAAAGAAGTCTTTAATGCTCACCAAGGCTGCATTTATTCATTTAAAAATATAGTAACATCCTGTGATGCAAAGATACATTTTTAGCATCATTACCCCAGTCTTCAGTGTCACATGATCCTTCAGAAATCATCCTATTATGATGATTCAGTGTTCAAATAACATTTTTTTTCATTATTATCAGTATTGAAAACAGTTGTGCTGCTTAATATTTTTATGGGAGCCTTAAGACAGTTTTGAGGATGAATAAACAGTATTAAAAAAGAACAGTAAGAATCTGAAATCAATGTTTTTGTTACATTATCAGTGTCTTAAGGGTCTTTTTCATCAACTTAATGCATTCTTGCTGAATTGAAGTAACCCTAATAGTAATGTATTACAATTTCCACTGAAAAAGCAGCACAACTGTTTTTAACATTAATTATAATTAGAAATGTTTCTTGAGCAGCAAATGAGCATATTAGTATCATTTCTGAAGGATCATGTGACACTGAAGCCTGGACTAATGATGAAAATTCAGCTTATATTGCTATTTTAATGGTATTTTGGATCAAATTAATGCAACCTTGGTAAACATAAGAGACTTAAAATGTTTTTTAAATTTTGCATTTTGAGATCTGACAGTTATAGCTGTGTCTTTTTGTCTTCTTCACAGAAAATGTAATCTACACTGTATCTCCACTCATTTCGGGACCCACGTACACTGCAACACCAAACTGGCCTGACGGCATGAATCCTTCATTGTCTGCCTCATGGATCGTCTATGTCCCCCAAGACTACAAGGCAGAGCTGTGGTTCTCCAGCGTCAACAAGCCCAAATGTGACACAGGCCACACCGAAATCATAGTCGGACCGCTAGACTCTCAAGGCCAAACGCAATCCTGGAGAGAAGATCAGAGTTTTCCCGGCCCATTAATCCAGCACCAGAGCTTCTACCTGAACATGTCCAACTGCGAGCCCAAGAGCGACCACTTTGCTGTGCTCTCAAAGATCAGGATAACGGAGGGATTCCCCATTTTTTGCCAGAAAAACTCTTTCAAATAAAATATTTACTTGAAAAATCATCATTTTATAATGTTGATATCAAAGCATGGAATACATTTTCTTTCTCTTTTGGTTTTTTTTAGGTCACAGGGCCCTATTGTTTCCCTAAGGTTTTTTTTGTATTTTATCATTATTGTTGCTAATATTTGTTGTCTCCAATAATCTCCTTTTTCCCTACTTATATCTGTTATTAATCTGTTAAAGATACTATATGCATTTACAGGAGCTAATCAGAATGGACTTGTAATGTTGGCTATCAATATATGTTTGTTGGTCCAAGTGATTCTGTATTTGCCACATGTAAATATGGTCACTTTTGTTATTACTAAGCCTATGTTTTTTTATTATTATTTGTTTGGTCTGAGGGATTCTGTATTTGACACATGTAAACACTGTGACACTCTTTACTCACATAATAAAAAAAAGTCTCCAGGGGTCTTTGGGGCCATTAACATGCTCAAAACTTAACTTAAACTTTGCACACACTTTGGAATTGTCAGCCATTATCTAGGGGCTCTAGCACCAGGGCCGTACCTGGGGTTCGCAGGGCCCCATTGCAGGTTGTACCCGTAGGCCCTGTTTGAAATGTTTTTTTTTTTTTTTGTATGTTTATTCTATATATTTATTTGCGCTATTTACACAATGATTGAGTTTTTCAAATTTGTAGGTGTCCAGTGTTATGTCCCAGTGGGTCTGTATTGGTTCTCGTTTATGTTGCAATTGTGAGCCGGTTGTAACACCAGATACAGAATCGAATGTAAAATGGTACTGCATAGTCTTCACTGTATAAATTAAATATAGATTAATTTTTGTTAAAACTACAAAGTAATTCAGCCATACTCAACCATTTTTCCCAGGATACTCTCCAAGATGGGTATTTCGACATCATTATGTAGGCATTTGTCAGTTTAAGAGCAAGAAGAGGCAAATTCGACGCACAAGCGCTTTGAGATGCATCTCTTTGCGTCCATCCGGCACACCGAGCTTTAACATTTTTTTGTGTTTGCATGTTTAAACTGGCGATTTGTTCATTTAGGTACAGGAGGACGAGGAGACAAGAAGGAGAGCTCGGTTCGGTGTTTGTGCGCTGTTTGTGAGACGCGTCTCTCATTGTGCGTCAAAAGCGGTGCGCGAGTACTCAGTTGAGTTTTTCCGCATCTTGTGTTTGAATGCTTTAAACTGTTTTGAATGTTGAAACTGGCTAGGCTTAAAACACGTGCAAATGATAAGCTTTCATGATGATGCGCAGCAGTGGCCAGTCAACTGTCCTGTGCGTCTTTGTAGGCTGACCTTGGCCAGTCAGTTGAGATCGCCATTGACAGTCAGGTAGGACAACCTATAATAATGTTCGGACCGAATATTTTGATTGGACGAACATTTCTTGGTCCTATGCTTTCCACAGATGATATAAATACATATAAATACATTTAGACCACTTTACTTAATGATGTGAGGAGCATGTAAAGAGACTTTCAACCAGCGTAACAAAAAAAAGGTTATATTGCACCTTTAATTATTATAAATTCTATTATTATATAGAAGAATGTATTTCTATACCATTTGAAATAATAACATCCTGAGCAAAACATCTTCATCGAGATCTTCTACGTCCTCATAACTTTTTTTTAACAGACCTGAAGGGTTTTTTTCTGAAGAACAGCAGGCAGTTTAGCTGTTTAGGACAAACAAGGGACTCATGAACACCTATCACAAAAAAAAAAAAAAAAATCAGCTGTGGATCATTCAGGTAACAACACAGTATTAAGAATCAAGTGTATGTAAACGTTTGAACGGTCATTTTTATAAATTCAACTATTATTTTCTCTTGTGGACTATATCTATATCTATTATGGTCTATTACTCAGGTCAGTACAAAATATAAAATAACATGCATTTTTTATGATTATAGGCTATTTATCATAATGGCACTGAGTGTTCTGGTTGTACAATTGATTTTAATGTGTGTGAAATTGTCATTTAAAGGCTTCTTCCCGTATTTCATAAAAATCTGTAACCACAGGGCTTATTTATGAGATAATAGCCCAGGGACAATTTTCTACTTGAATGCTTTGATGATCACTCACAGATGACATACTACACACTATTTAATAGAAATGCATTTCAATAATCCATTTCCTGTCTCATAGTCACATAGTTTTAATAGTAAATGGATGCAGTAGATCAGAAAAGGGGGGGGGGGGGGGGGGGATGTTTGTTTTCAAACATTATGAAAGTGTTTTCTCTTGTGATACCTGTCGGGTGGGTTATGTAATCTAGTTATCTGTTTGTGTTTGGTGACTTTTGCCTTATTAAAGTGCTGTGTATGCCTCTGGGCTGTACTGGAATGCTGCTGTCTGCAGGCAAGTGCGGACTCATTACTTGAAAGCACAATAGTATGAGAACAATTTGCATATTTTTTTTCAGACCACATTTATTTTACACATTTTCCTGGATATATTCAACAATATAATGGATTTCCTTATTAATAATAACTGAATTAAAAATATTCTGAATAAATATAAAAAATAAAAAATAAATATTATATATATATATATATATATTTTTTTTTTTTTTGGTTGTACAGTGTATATATATATACACTGTACACCCCCAGGAAAAACACGTTTTCCAGACAACGTAAACAAAAGGGAGTTCAAAATAAAAATAATTAAAATAATGCAACATAATAGCTTTAATAACAGTCAAATGACAACGTCTGTTCATAAACACCCAAACTACCCCTGGGCGAAATTAGGCATCCTACCACAGTAAAGGATTGGCTCATGAATATTAATTAGTTGTGATGACGTTCTCTCGATAACCATCCAATAGAGAACCGCTTGGCTCATGAATATTACGCGATGCCCTCATGTAGGGCTGAATCGATCTTTACTGAAGAAAACAAAAAAATCATGTTAGTTTATCTTGTAAACGTGAGCTATCACAGACATTAAACACGGGGGATTGAGTATCAGAAGTATTAAGCTATTATTCCTGATTTGTGCGTCAATTTATAGTTAAAACTGTTGGATTTAACAAAATCTCTTCGCTTAATGTAAGTTAAAGTTTTTCTTGAATAATGCAATCGCATTTTTCCAGCTGTTGGATCCTGAATGCAAGTTTGGACAGGTAACGTGCGCGCGCACACGCCCTTCTATGAGCACAACAGGTATCAGAATCAGGAAGCGACCGTGTCGTCAGACAAACTCAATCCACCATGCACGACCCAAGGATTTAAATCAAACAACGATTTTTATATATTATTTTAGAAAGTTCAGGAACTTCTGAAGAAGAACGATGGTCTCATGTGTGTTTCCAGTGCTCGTTGGATTGATTTTACTGCAGATTCACAAAATCTCAGGTGAGTCTACGAAGAAGCACCACCCCAAACACGTTTTTGACATCCTTGTCACTAGTATTTTTCATTTATTAATTGTTTATGGAGATTTAATGTTTCAAGCAATTTCAGTGTATGAATTCTGTAAAAATATTTGACACAAAAATCCTAAAAAGTGACATCAGGTGTAATGATTTGACAGTTTGAGCTACTGTGAGGATTTGTTGTTTTAAAGTATGTTGCAATGTTTTTATATTGAGACATTAATGTTATTGAATCAGGCAAATGCTTGATTAATGTTTATAACCAATAGTTTATATTAATGCATATAAAATGACTAATATTTATACAGTTCTGCCTAGCAGATCTGAATCTGGTCTCCCTCATGGCCTAGTATAAAATGAGCAGTGTCTTTTGCATTTATGACAGATGCTGTGCAAAATAACTTGTTAATTATTTACTAACAATCTGTTAATGTACAAATTGAGGGCGGTTTGCTGTAACACGCTCTTGGGCAGGGAGGGAAAAACATAGGACTTTCACTGTTTTCTCTATAGAAATGCCTGGGAATGTCAGCAGTTGTTTGCTTTCCTATTGACATTTTAGCTTTGGGGACAATGGACTTTCATTTTCACAGCGTTGAAAGTGAACTTCAAAGTGTTGCTGAAGTATTGAGGGTCAGAGCTGTGATTTTAAATGGTTAGAATCAGACAAAAGTGAGATTTGTTAAACTTTCCTCATGAAATTGTAAATTGAGAAGCGTCTTTGTCTAGTTTAAAGGGATTAGTTGACTTCCAGAATGAACATTTCCTGTTATTTACTCCGCCCCCAACCCCCCCCTCCCCCCAGTTTTTGAGGAAAACATTCCAGGATTTTTCTCCATATAGTGGACTTTAATGGTGGCCACCGGGTTAAAGATCCAAACTGCAGTTTCAGTGCAGCTTCAAAGGGCTCTACATTATCTCAGCTGAGGAATAAGTGTTATTTAGCAAAACGATTGGCCATTTTCTAAGAAAAATACAACTAGCTAGTTGAGCATTTGTGGTTAAAAAAGTTTTCAGTTTGCTATACAAGACCCTTATTCCTTGGCTGGGATCATGTATCGCCCTTTGAAGCTGCACTGAAACTGCAATTTGGACCTTCAACCCATTGGCCACTATTGAAGTCTACTATATGGAGAAATTCCTAGAATGTTTTCCTCAAAAAACTTAATTTCTTTTCAACTGAAGGAAGAAAGAAAGAGATCCACATCTTTAATGACATGGGGCTGAGGAAATTTTAATTCTGAAAGTGAACTTCTCCTTTTAAAGGGTTATTTGTTTTGGTGACAGATTTGGCCTTTTTCTAAAATGTTTTCCTAACATATTGTGCATTTTATCTTATTAATTAGTTTAAAAGTGTCATTATTATCATTATAAACTTGTGTTCATCCAATGCCACAGATGGCTAAACCTGAAAATGAAACTTTAACAGTTATGTTAAATAACTTAAAGGAATAGTTTACCCATTTGCTAAAATGTACGGAGTTTCAGGACATCAAAGATGTAGATGAGTTTTTCTTCATCAGAACAGATTTATATCACTCAGCAGTGAATGGGTGCCATCAGAATGAGAGTCCAAACTGATGATAATAACTATACAGTTAATGTCTTGTGAAATGAAAGCTGTGTGTTTATACATGAAGATGTTTTTATCTTTAAACCATTGTATCTGGCCAAAATATGAGTCCTTTATTCACAATATTCCTTTATCCAGTGAAAACATCATCTTGTCTTAATCAGGAGAGAAATATGTACAAATCAAGCACAATTTACAAGCTAAAACAGTTGCTTCTGTCTTGTTGAAAGTTAGATTTGTGCAATCAAAATCATGTCTAAACTTGTGAACATTTTTCGATCAAGTGAGGTTTGAGAACTTGATGCATTTGAACGAAGTAGAGCTCATTTTTACAACCAACATCTTCTAAGCTTAATTTCTAATAGGCACTGAGAGGCATATTGACATTCTGTCATGTACCAAACCTTCTGCAACGTCAGCATGTATCAGAGTTATTATGGGCAAGCTGCTTTTTTATTTTTTCTTAATGTAAATGGGGAGGAACTCAGAACGCCTGACATGTCTGCGGCTATGTTCGCTCATGGACTCTTCCTGTTTCAGCTTTTATCTTGCATGAATCAGTTCTTTGTGTTTCTTTTTTTTTCTGTTTGCTTTCATGTGGGTAACAACTCTCTCTGCTTTATTTAAGCTGTTCGTTTACATGGCTCTGTATTGACTGTTTTGTAGGGCAACTCTGTGTCCAAAAACACACTTGATGAATTAAATGTTAGATTTGCATTGCATCAAGTCCAAATAAAGGTCTCTTCACAATATAGAAAAATAACATGAAACCAATAAACAAAAAGTCAATCTAAACGAAAGATAAAAACAGAAACAAACAATAACAAAAAAAAAAGTTAATGAGTCTTGTTTGTCCTGAACAGCACTGTTCTTCAGAAAAATCCTTTAGTTCCCACAAATTCTGTTTTTTTTTTTTTTTCTCAGCATTTTTGTGTTTTCTAACCCTTTCCAACAGTGAATATATGATTTTGAGATCTATCTTTTCACACTGAGGACAACTGAGGGACTCATATACAACTATTACAGAAGGTTCAAACACTCAACACTCACTGATGCTCCAGAATGCAGTGTTCTCAGTGTGAAAAGCTGGATCTCAAAATCATACAGTCATTATTGGAAAGGGTTAAAATACACACAAATGCTGAAAAACCAAAGAGTTTGTAGGACCTGAAGGACTTTTCTGAAGAACAGTGGGCAGTTTAACTGTTCAAGACAAACAAGGGACTCATGAACAACTATCACAAACAAAAACAACACAGTATTAAGAATCAAGCATATGTAAACTGTTGAATGTGGTAATTTTTATAAATTCAACTATTATTTACTCTTGTGGACTATATTTAAATGTTTTTTGTGTGAAATATCTTATTCAGTTCAGTACTAAATTAAAAATTACGTACATTTTGTATGATCCCTCTTATTTTGGTAAAATAATTAACATTTTGCAGATTCTGCAAGGTGTATGTAAACTTTTGACCTCAACTGTATGTAAAATAAAAATATATTTCTTCTTCTTCATTTTTTTTTTTTTTTTTTTTTTTAAATCAACTATTTATTTATTTTTTGCAGAGTGTCATAAAATAGAAGTGACCCCTGACTCTGGCACCATCGTAACTTTCAGCAAGAAGCCAGGACAGGGTCTGGACTGTAGTGTGTGTAAGGATGAAGGTCCGTCTCAAACCTGTAACTCCATCCTCTTAAAACTTACTGAAGCTCAGCCCACCACTGTTACTTTCAACTGCTCTCAGCCGGGGGACATCTTTACTGTAGAGATCAACCAAGAAATCGGTGAGTAACAACATTCGGAGTCTGAATTACTCCTTTGATACAAATCACCTTCTAAAACACTTAAATCTCTACACAGATTGCTCAACAATAAGCTGCATCATTGCAGTGCATCCGGATTCGACTCGATTCCTGGAGTTCACCAGAACATTCACCTGGGATCTGAAGGTTCAGTCAGGCAAGTTTTTCCAGCTGGACTTCCCATCTCTAGGAATGAGACAGATCAAGCCTTCAGAATCCTGTCCAGACAAACACACCTACTCCATCACCACATACCAGCGCACCGGACCGGCCAACATTGGCACATTCTGTCGGAACGGTACCATCAGCCGTGTTCAGGTCTTGTACAGAGGTCGAGTGACTCTGGAGGTTGCCAAAGGTACAGACCTGAGCCCATCTGACTTCAAAGTGTCCATGGGACCTACAGCAACAGGTTAGAAGTCATGAAATGAAACAAGAACATTTCTTTAATGTTTAGTTTCTTATCTAATTCTATTTCTCAATCTTTGCATCTCTAGCACTAGTTGAGGTGGACGTTAAGCTGCCCAGAGGACCGTTTTCTGCTGATTTCTTCACACCAAACTATGCAACTGGCTGGTACAATGAAGAAAAAATAAGGTGGAACTTTGCTGTTAAGCCTATGCACAATTTTAATGTTCACTTTCAACAATACACTGCACCAGAATGCCAAAGGAAAACTGTTTCATGCGATTATGCATTGGGAGACAAGCCTCCATTCTCAAGGACCCCAAAAGATAATCAACCAACCAATGAACAGGGAGATTTCAGTCTGACTCTGGCCAATTGTGACGCGAAGAAAGTAGCGACTGTTCCTGGGCTTTCCTTGAACTTTAATGTGAAGGTGTTCAGGAGTGGCACTCCATGTAAGAAGAAATGAAGCATATAGATTTGGTTTGAGTTTTGGGTTCTTTTTAGGGTCAGTTTGGTTGCTGATAAATAACATGCTCTTCATATTCCTATTCCGTTCAGATCTTTGCACTGTGGATCTCCGGAACGAAGAGGGATTGAGCCTGCAAATAGAAAATAAAAACCCAGAGTCGTACTGTGAAATGAGCTTAAACTCTGTGATGCAGGAGAAAATAGTGGTTCCTGCTGGCACCAAAGCTGACCTGTCCTTCCTTGACTGCCCTGTGCAGGATCTCCAGCTGACAGCCACCAAAGTCATAGGTAACTATAACATAATGAGGAAAGCTTTAGATTGTTTAATCTGGCTTTGACTCAGCAGATTAGTAAATTCACACAGACTTTTCTTGTCTAAAGCCGGGCTCACACTGTGCAATTTTGGCCAAGATTTGACCGTCTTAGACAAATTTTGAAAGTCCTAAAAGATTCCTATAATCCTTGGCCAAAATCTGTAGTCTTTGATCGCTGGTTTGACATCTTCACGACAGCTGATTAATGGCTGTTGCGATAAAATTTTACCTCCGCCGAAATTCTGGCAGTGTCAGAAGATTTGCCGCACAGTCCTGCAGTGTGACTTCTCCTACAACGAACATCAAACTGTCTCTGTTTTTCAAGACAAGCCATGACCAGAATTAATGCTAGATATTTCTTCTAACTGCATAAACTCCAGCGCTTTGCTATGATAAACACCGGTTGCGACGCTGTTTCCATTTGCATGTGTGTAGTGCTGCTTACGCTATTCATCTTATATATGCCGCTATTGCCGCCATTCATAAACTTAATGATAGCCAACATTTCAGCTCACAGTCATTGAACATGTATGGTTTGATGATGTAAAACTTCGGACAGGTTTTCTTGCGCGCACCTGTTTTTAACACATCTTGAAAACAGCTGAGTTTTTTTTTTTTTTTTTTTTTTTAGGTTTCTTTGATGAATAGAAAGTTCAGAAAAACAGCATTTAACTGAAATAGAAATCTTTTGTAACATTATAAATGGCTGTATCATCACTTTTGATCAATTTAAAGCATCCTTGCTAAATAAAAGTATTAATTTCTATTGTTTTTCTCCAAATATATAGACTCAGCTTTTGAATGGGATAGTGTATAATGCTACAAAAGCTTTTTATTTCAGATAAAAATGCTGATCTGTGGATCTTTCTATTCATTAAAGAATCCTAAAAAATTTACTAAACTGGTTTAAATATTGATGATGATGATGATGATAATAATAAATGTTTCTTGAACAGCAAATAATCATATTAGAATGATTTCTGAAGAATCATGTGACACTGAAGACTGGAGTAATGATGCTGAAAATGTAGCTTTCATCACAGGAATAAATTACTTTGTAAAATATATTCAAATAGAAAACAGCTATTTTAAATGGTAAAAATATTTTAAAATGTTACTGTTTTTGCTGTACTTTGGTTAAAATAAATGGAGGCTTGATGAGCTGATGAGAATTAAAAATCTTACTGTTCAAAAACATTTTGATTTGATCATAATTAATAAATTCACTTTTGAAAACCTAGGTGAAAGAGCACCAGTGTTATTTTAATATCATTAATATACTATAATAGTGTAATAGTTTTAATGAATATTTAAAATTAACTATTTTATATTTTTCATTTCATTTAAGTCTTTGGGCTTTTTTGTCAGTATAGTTTTGTTTTGTTTTTTAGTTATTTTAGCACTTCAACTTAAACTAAATTATGTTTTTTTAATATTTCATTTCATGTAATAAAAATTATTTTTCAAAATGAAGGGCACTTTTTTTCCCCCAGAATGTTCAGTAAATTCTTGTCATTCCAATTCATCTTTCTGTGGGGTATGGCCAGATAAATTCAAATTGAATGTAGATAATGGAGGAATGGAGCTACTTCTTCTGAATTTTTCACTGTTTATTACGTCTTTGGGGGAATGTGTACCAAGGATTTTCATCCTCATAAGGGTACTATCTTATAAATTGCATATTGAAATTTATACATCATAAAAATAAATAAGCTTTCAATTGATGTATGGTTTGTTAGGATAGGACAATATTTGGCTGAGATACAACTATTTGAAAATCTTGAATCTGAGGGTGTAGAAAACTAAATATTAAGAAAATCACCTTTACAGTTATCCAAATTACATTCTTAGCAATGTATATTGATAATCAAAAATTAAGTTTTGATATATTTATGGTAGGAAATGTACAAAATATCTTCTTGGAAGATTTTTAGCATGGAAGAAAAATCAATAATTTTGACCCATACAATCTATTGTTGGCTATTGCTACAAATATACCCGAGCGACTTATGACTGAAATGTGGATAAACAAGACATTACAGAACAAATACATTTGTACAATGACACGTGTTAAATCTGTCAGTATTTGTGCATGAGCCTTTGACCCTCTTGCAGAAAATGAATTATATAGTCTTTAAATCACAATCCTGACAAAATCAATTTGAGATTCGTTTATCACATTATTTTGATTTGTTCGTCTTTCTTCTGCTTCCTTTGTTTAATTCTAGACTGTCCCAGCGTGTCTGCCCGTGATATCACCGGGACGTCCCTCATCATTCCTACTCTGGACTCTAGTCTTCCTGTTCCCCTCCATCAGTTCACCTGGCTCCTCCGTGTGCGGGATCAAGGCACTGTGGATCTCATGGCTCCAAAGGGAAACCTGCACCAGTCTCTACCAGACAAGCAGTGTAACGAGAGAGTCTCGATGCTCATATCTGAAACCGAGGGCTCCAACATTGGCCAGTTTTGCTCTACAGCTGAAAGCACTATCCAGAAAATCCAAATCAAAGGAAACGTTTCCATCACCGTAATTCCTAAAAATACAAAAGACCTGAGCCAGGAGAAAGGACCTTTCTTAAAAGTCGCCATTAGTCCAGAGATCACTGGTAAGTACGCTACTGGTCAAAAGAATTATGATTTTATTTTTGGGGATGTTTTTTGCTCACCAAGGCTGCATTTATTTGATTAAAATACAGTAAAAACAGTAAAATATTATTACAGTTTAAAATAATGTTTTTCTATTTAAATATATTTTTAAATGTAATTTATTCCTGTGATGTAAAGCTGAATTTGCAGCATCATTACTTCAGTCTTCAGTGTCATCATTCTAATATGCTGATTTGGTGCTCAAGAAACGTTTCTTATGATCAATGTTAAAAACTGCTTTTGTTGAAACTTGACTTTTTTCAAGATGCTTTTGATTAATAGAATGTAAAAAAAAAGGTTTTACCCAACTGAAAGTTTCAAAGCAGTGTCTTTCTGTTTTGTTCACAGAAAATGTAATCTACACTGTATCTCCACTCATTTCTGGACCCATGTACCTTGCAACACCAAACTGGCCCGACGGCATGAATCCTACCTCGTCCGTCTCATGGGTCGTCTACGTTCCCCAAGACTACAAAGCAGAGCTGCTGTTTTCCAATGTCAGCAAGCCCAAATGCGACACAGGCCACACTGAGGTTGAGGTCGGACCGCTAGACTCTCAAGGCCAAACACAGTCCTGGAGAGAAGATCAGAGTTTCCCCAGCTCTGTCATCCAGCAGCAGAGCTTCTACCTAAACATGTCCAACTGTGAGCCCAAGAGCGACCGCTTTGCTGTGCTCTCCAACATCAGTCTGCAGAAGGAAACCAGTAAGCAAAAGGCTTTGTGTCTTGGTTTTTAACTACAGTATTTGTTCACTGATCACAGTCTACATTGTTGTGTTATTATTACTAGTATTACAATAAAATATAATCATTCCTACTGTTTTTTTTGTACAGAGAAGTTCCTGGGCATTATCTTGGGTGTAGTTGGGGTGCTGCTGTTGTTGGTAATCATCGCACTAATAGCTGTCTGCGTCATTCGAAAGTAAGTAGATTTTCTTTAGTATTTGTTCTTAAACTTTTTTACCATGGGGCATAAAATATATATATTTTTCCTGCAACAAATGGACAATTGTGGCTATTGTTCCAAGTAAGCAATAAAATGATAAAATAAAACACATTTAATGTAAAAATTTAAATTGCGTTATGCATAGAGATAGCACAGTTAAAAAATTGTAGGCTAGATAGTTATGGCAATGTTTGAATAATATTCATGGAATATACTGATTTTAAATAGTTTTAATAGTATTAAACTACTTTTTTTCCTCTATGAAATTCATTTTCATATTTTATGCTGTTGCATATGCAACATTTTAAACACTTGATATTTTTTGGTAAATAAAACCATTGAAAATGTAATTACTTGAAACAAATGTTTTATTTTATTTCATTGCCAATGCAAAATTTGTAATTATTATTTAGTTCAACTTGAATACTAAAAAAATTAAATGTATAAAAGCTATGGAAGCCAGTTTCTGCCACTGAATAAAAAATGTAAAAAAGAAATTGAAACCTTTTTATCTCACAATTCTGGCTTTTTTCTTGCAATTGCATGTTTACATCTCACAATTCTGTGTTTATTTTTATTTTTTTTTCAGAATTACATATAACAAACTCGCAATTCTGGCTTTTTTTCTCAAAAGTTAAAATTTAAAAAGTTAGAAGTCAGAATTTTGAAATACAAACTCACAATATGAAGAAATGAAGTCAGAATTGCGTGATATAAACTCGCAATTGCGAGTTATAAAGTTAGAATTCTGAGATATAAAATCATAATTCAGTTTTTTTTCCCCCTCAGTTTATATCTCGCAATTTTGACTTTTATATCTCAGTTCTAAGAAAAAAGTCATAATATAACTTTTGAGAAAAAGTAAGAATTGCGAGGAAAAAAGACAAAATTACAAGAAAGAAACTCGCAAAAGTGAGAAAGTCAGAATTATGAGATACAAACTCGCATTTGTGAGGAAAGTCGGAATTGCAAGGAAAAAAAAAATGTGAGAAAAAAGTGTTGAGGGTTCGTATCTTAAAATTCTGAGGGATAGAAGTCAAGTTTGCAAGTTGTTTTAAGCAAAAAGTCAGAATTATGAGCAAGTTTGTATTACGCAATTCAGAGAAAAAAAGAATTATGAGGAAAAAAAGCCAGAATTGTGAGATACGAACTCACAATTTTGACAAATGAAGGTTTGTATCTTGCAATTTTGACTTTTTCTCGCAATTGTTTATATCTCACAGTTCTGTTTTTTTTTCCTCAGAATTCTGACTTTTTGCTTAAAACAACTCGCAAACTCGACTTCATCCCTCAGAATTTTAAGATATACGAACTCAACTCTGACGTTTTTCTCACAATTTTTTTTCTCGCAATTGACTTTTTCTCAGAATTGTTTCTGACATTTCTTGCAAGTGCAACTTTGTATCGTGCAATTCTGACTTTCCTCACAATTGTTTTCACAATTGTGAGTTTTTCTCGTAATTTTGTCTTTTTTCCTCACAATTCTTACCTTTTCTCGCAAGTTATATCACAATTCTGACTTTTTTCTTAGAACTGAGATATAAAAGTCAGAATTGTGAGTTTGTATTTCGCAGTTTTGGCTGTCGTTCTCACAAATGTAAGAAAAAAAGTCAGAATTGTGAGAACTCAGTTCTGACTTTGTAACTCAATTGTGAGTTTATATCTTGAAATTCTGAGGAAAAAGTCGGAATTGCGAGTTTGTAAAAAAAAAAAAAAAAAGTCTAAGAAAGTGGGGGGGTTTTCATTCACTTGCAGAAATGGTCTTCCATAAAAAGCAATATTGACAAAAACAAAAAACATCAAAATTATTAAAACTGTAACCAAATTTAAAAAAATAAATCAAAATGGAAAATATTTAGACAAAAATATAATGGATGTTTAATTTAATAACTAAACTTATTTTGCTTTTTTCATTTATTTTGTACAAATAGACAACCAGATGAAATGTCGAGTTAAAAAAAGATATACTATTTATACAGATATACTATTTATCAGAGTATAAAATGCTTTAATGAACATTAAATAGATTAATTTACTTCCAAGGAATAAAACCATATGTAGCCTGGAATTTTAAGTTCAGTCCTGATTGTGTACTTTAAGGAATAAATATCATTTTCAAACTATTTTCTTTTCTTTTTAGAAGGAAAAACAAACCAAAGACCAACAGGTCCTCTATCTATATGCCTAGAGGGAAACCTTTCCTCCCAGGTAACGCTGGTTTCACAAAATCCAGAGCAGACAACGAGTCCCACGTCTACGCCTCTATTGAAGACCCCACCATGTATGGACATCTGGACAAGAACCAACCTTCAGAGGTTGACAACGGAGCCTGGACCAACGGACATCAGGTGGACGCATACCGTCCGTTCACAGGACCCTCTGACCCCGTCTCAGTGGCTACGGATTCGCCTGCTGACTATTCGCTGGACAGAAGAGATGGAGATGCATTTCAGCCTTTCCTAAACCCACCAAACACCTTTAACCTGCCGAGGCCTCGCTCGCCGCTCATATCGCAGGGAAGCTTGGGATTTGAAGATCGTAGGATGATGGATAACACGCTGAACACTTTCAAGAGTGGTGGGGAAATAAATCCCATTCGTCTGTCTGCCGACGAATCCAGATTACAGCCTCAAATGGATTCAGACTCTGATTCTTATCCTGAGGCGGAATATGATGTGGCCGTGTGAGGATGAGGATATGATTATTCGCCTGCTCACCAAAAACTGCGTCAGATTTTATTGGGAGAGCAGAAAAGCCGTTGGCTGCAAGCCTGTGCATGTGCGCATACAAAGACAGGGTTTTTATGTAAAGTTTTGAACGGACTCAAAAAGGCCACGCTCTCTTTCGTCACCCTAGTGGTTGTGTATGTGTCCTGCATGTGTGGTATATTTTATTAAAAATGTGGTTTTAAAACAGATTTTTAACAGGCATTAGCTTGGATGTACAGAATTGTTGGAGCCATTTTAGAATCCTCTGGTGGAAGTGTGTCGTTACTTTGTCTTTTGGGTTTTTTGTTTGTTTGTTTTAACAGTGATTGTCTACAGGTTTCATGTGTTTTTGGTTTTTCAATTCTGTTTGTTTACTTCGTGCATTCCTAAAATAAATTCTCAGGTGTTTTAATAGATGTTCCTCTCTGTTGAGAATATATTAGGAATTAAGATGATCACAGACTAGAGTCAGATGCAGAGTTTTTACTTTTTCTTCAATGGATTTGAAAATCATCAGAACTCTCTGGAATAGATGTTAAAATGCATTAAACTGTTTACATGGTAAAATTATGGATGCACCAATATAGAAATTCTTATCATTATTTTAATGTCACACCCGATAATAAAATCAGTCAATTTAAAGGATTAGTTCACTCCTGAATTAAAAAATGACTCACCCCATGTCATCCAAGATCATGACCAAGTTCATGTCTTTCTTTCTTCAGTTGAAAAGAAACTAAGGTTTTTGAATAAAACATTCCAGGATTTTTCTCCATATAGTGGACTTTAATGGGGATCAGCGGGTTAAAGGTCCAAATTGCAGTTTCAATGCAGATTTAAAGGGCTCCACACAATCCTAGCCAAGGAATAAGGGTCTTACCTAGCAAAATGATTTTCTTAAAAAAATAAAAATGTATACACCATAAATGCTTGTCTTGCACTGGTTCTGTGATGCGCTTCTACAATCTCGCTCAACCTTCAACAACCTTTTTCATCAGCGTTTCGGTTCAAAACGGTTGGGTAAGGTAAACCAGAACTGCTAGAAAGAAATTTGCTATTGCAAGAAAAAAAGTCAGAATTGCAAGATACAAACTCTCTTTTGCAAGAAAAAAAAAGTCAGAATTGCAAGTTTATCTCCCAACTCTTTTTACTCCTAATTATTGGGTTTGTATCACACAATTCTGAGAAAAAAGGTCAGAATTGTGAGATATAAACTTGCATTTGTGAGAAAAAGCCAGAACTGCAAGATAGAAACTTGCATTTGTAAGAAAAAAAAGTCAGAATTGCGAGTTTATCTCCCATATCTGACTTTTTTCCCCCCAATTTTGTCGCAATTGCAAGAAAAAAAGTCAGAACTGTGAAATACAAACTCAGAATTGTGAGTTTATCACTCAAAAGTCAGAATTGTGAGTTTATCACTCAAAAGTCAGAATTGTGAGTTTATCACTCAAACCTGATGCCCCCCCCCCCCCCATTCTGTATTAATTTCTCAGAATTACAAAAAACTTGTAATTGCAAGGAAAAAAAAAAATCGGAATTGTGAAATACAAACTCTCTCGTTCACAAGAAAAAAAGTCAGAATTGAGAGTTTATCTCCCAAATCTGACTTTTTCCACCCTAATTCGGTCTTAATTTCTCAGAATTGCAAAATACTCGCAATTGCAAGAAAAAAAAATCAGAATTGTGAGAAACCAATCTTGTTCTCAAGAAAAAAGTCAGAATTGCGAGTTTATCTCTTAATTTCTAAAAATTTCAAAGAACTCGCTATAGCAAGAAAAAAAGTTGGATTTGTGAGATACACGCCCGTTCACAAGAAAAAGACCCCCTCTAAGTTAATTTCTCAGAATTGCAAGAAAAAATAAAAATAAAAACTCGCAATTGTAAGAAAAAGTCGGAATTGCGAGTTTAGGGCAAAAAAAGTAAAGTAACTTTAGTAAAGGACGTTTAACTTTCTTTGCACATTCTCTTTATAAACAGTAGGGCGGTACTTCCGCCGATGTCAAGCATTTGGTTAAAAAGTGTATACATTTTTTTTTTTTTTTGTGAAAATGACATTGTTTTACTAGATAAGACCCTTATTCCTCAGCTGGGATTGAAATTACAATTTGGACCTTCAACCTGTGATCCACATTGATGTTCACTGGAATGTTTTACTCAAAAAAAATTTTTTTTTTCGACTGAAGAAAGAGACAAACATCTTTTGATGACATGGGAGTGAGTAGATGATCAGGAAATTTTAATTCTGGAGTGAACTAATCCTTTAAAGGCTAATATTAAATATTTAATAAAATTGTGTCTGAAACAATTTATTTTCATGTCATGCTCAATAAACAATAAATGGCTGATATTGAAGCATGCCATTTTGTTTGGCTTTATTAAAAAAACATTCTTTAAGGGCTTAAACTAAAGCTATGCATCACAGCATTAAAAGTACTATGAAAAATAGATATTCGTTTTGAGATTATTTTCGACTGCATTAATGCCCTTAAGTGAGTGTTAGATGATAAATCTTTCATATCACCCCTTAACTAGTAAATAGAGCTGGCAAATCAAAATTCAGTGGCAGGTGAATTAGTCAAAATATTTAATGAATATGTAATGAGCATTTCAATTCTGTGGAAATATGCAGGCATATTTTGATAGACTTTATTGAGATAAAGATATATATTCAGGTTATATCAGGCTAGACATTTAGTTTGTCATAAAATAAACAAGTAACAAAGCTAGCAATCTGAAATAATCATCGTTCAGCTGAATTTTATCAAGTGGCTAGACGTCTTTGTATAAAATCATCAGTATTCAATAATCCAAAAATTTAAAACTGCTTAAAATGTACTTACCCTCAAGCCATCTAAGATGTAGATGAGTTTGTTCATTAGAATAGATATGGAGAAATTTAGCATTACATCACTTGCTCACCAATGGACCATCTGCAGTGAATGGGTGCCGTCAGAATGAGAGTCCAAACGGTTGATAAAACATCAGAATAATCCAACTGACATCTTGTGATTAGAAATGTTGTGTTTTTAAGAAATAAATACATCAAAAGATGTTTTCAAACCATTGCTTCCAGCTAAAATGAGTCCTATATCCATAATATGGCTTTCTTCAGTGAAAAAGTCGTCTTGTCTGAATCAGGAGAGAAATATCAACAGCATCCAAAGGAGAAAACAGTCTAAAACAGTTGTGAACAATGATTCAACAGAGGAAGTGTTATCCTGGATGAGGTATTTTAGCCAGAAGCAATTGTTAAATGTTAAAACACCCTAATAGCGCATTTGTTTCTGACAAACATGCAGGTTTTACCTTTGCAAGACTTTAATTGATGGACTGGAGTCGACGTTTTGAGTGGCCTGAGTGTCAGTGAACTTTAGCTTTTGTGTGAAGTGAACTACTTCTAATGTGTTTGTTTACTCTGTGTTTTTGGCTAGATCTTAATGGAGACTGTCCAAAAATGTCTTTTATTGCAGACTTCTGTCTTTGATTATAGAACAGCTTTGTTATCTAAACATTTTTATGGCGTAAAATGACAATCTTTGTTCTCCTCAGAAGAAAAATATACAATTACGGAGCAAACGCAATGCAAGCAGGATTGTGCAATGAAAAGGACAGCACATGTCAAGCAAACCGCCGCGCTGGATGATCTCAGACGATGTTGAACTCGCAGACGGACGCTCTCTCTTCGCGACAGCTGTCGTCCAGCCACTTCCCTCCGGAGGCGCCGGAGAGAATAGCGCAGTTCTTTGCGCTGCCGCCGTTGGGCTGCGGGAGCTTCCAGTTCTTGTAGCGAATGTTTGAGCCAGTCTGGTCCTTCCAAACGCCCTCAGTCTGCATGTCATTGATGCCCAGCCAGATTTCAGCGTCCGGTCCAATGCTCTGTCGCACGTAATCGTAGAGCTGCGTGTTTTCGTCAGAAGACAGCGGAGTGCTGAGGATTCCTCCCTTGGCGATGCAGTCTTCGTTGGCCGTGTGGTAGCGCTTCTTCACCGTGTCCACCAGAAAACACTTACCAGGGATCTTTGTGCCCCTCAGACAGACTGGAGGAGATTAAAGGCATGTGTTTAGGTTCTTTAAACGTCTCTTACAATGTACAAAAGCATTTGTGTTCTTCTTTTTAAAATAAAAAAGTATAATGTATTCTAAGCAGGGTTATTTTAGTATTTATATCCATTTTTTTTCTTCCCGTAAGAGTGGGCGCGGCCATTTGTGGCCTACATTTTATGGGTCTGGCTCTGGCTACTGGGCATGCGCACATCACACTGTACAACAATAATACTGTTGTTGTTTTATAGTAAGGGCTAAATTTAGGGTTGGGGTTGGTGTAGACGTTAATAAAATACAATCAATAATAGGTAGAAAAATTAATTTCATTGTTAGTTTCCCATTGGAGCTGTATCCCTTCTAGCCACAACCAGCTTCAGGTCTCATCCAGGTCCAGCTATTTTCAGCTGTAAACATTTTGCTTCTTGATATTGCAAATTGGTGTGTCTTACCATGTTATTTTAATGTATTATCTTAATTATGAGTACACTGGTTTGTAGTGCAAACAGTTTTACCATTTAGTGCATGTTGTTATTCTTTTCGTTATTTCCATATAGCGGATAATGAATCGGAAGTCTCACCCATGGGCTTACTTTTGCATTGAAGAAAAAGGTGGATACTAATGTAGCTTTTATTAATATTTTGAATTTGTTTTTATTTTTATATTTGTCATTTTCTAAAAATAAAAACAAATTCAAAATACATTTCAAAAATGTAAATTAAAAAAATGTATCCAAGTAAATAATTATTTAATTTCAGTTAAAGCTTCATTTTGTTGTTGTTTTTTGGCCTTTTTATTGATTGATTGATTTTTTTTATATGTATAGAGTTCTTAAATTTTGTTTCAGTTTTAGTTTTAATAATTTCAATAAATTAAACTAAATGATGTCTTGTTAAAATAAAAGTGAAATATTTTTTTTTTTTTACTAAATTGTTAGTCAAAACATTCTGAAAAAAAAATAAAAATAATAATTATATATATATATATATATATTTAATGAGCTCATTAACTGGACATATGTGACCCTGGACCACAAAAAACAGTCTTTAAGGGTCAATTTTTTGAAATTGAAATTTATACATCATATGAAGGTGAATAAATAAGCTTTCCATTGATGTATTGTTTGTTAAGATAGAACAATATTTGGCTGAGATATAATGACAACTATGAAAATCTGGAATCTGAGGGTAAATAATATAAAATAAATAAAAATACTGAGAAAATCGCCTTTAAAGTTGTCCAAATGAAGTTCTTAGCAATGTATATTACTAATCAAAAGTTAATATTTATGGTGGAAAATATACAAAATGTCTTCATGGAACATGATCTTTACTTAATACCCTAATGATTATTGGCATACAAGAAAAATCGATCATTTTGAACCATATAATGAATTGTTGGCTATTGCTACAAATTTACCTGAGTGACATATTTACATATAAACACCGCAACTTGCTCTGCCCTAATACATGAAGGTGAACCACGTCCATATGCACGTCAGAGTCCATTTACATATATTTTCAGAGAGTACAATAGCAAAATAGGTTGTTTAATTGTGAGAAAGTAAGAAAGTGGGTGGAAAATGATAATCAAAAACTTGGTGAATTTAAGGGAAAATTATATATAAAATAATACAAAGGTGATGAACTTGGAGTGATGTTTGGCCTGTGTTTGATTAGTCTACTTTTAGAATACTGAAGTTATAAAGTCTTATGAAATATTACACATATTTGTCTCAAAATATCTTCATACATCAAAAACTGGACAACATCTGACTCAATGTTCTCTGGGGAAAATGCAAGCTGTAAAAATCATCAAAAGTGACATGTGGAGGCCATGTGTCTTATGTAAGTGGAGAAACTCGAATCCAAACAATACGTCAGAGTCTATGGTACAATGTTTCTTTTTTTTTTTTAGCTTAAGGGACGGACAGAATCCCAACTACTTTTTTTTTTATTATTCAAATAAACTAGGATATTATAAATATTATGTAGATGCTTCACTAATGCAGAGCATGTGTTTACACAGATGAATTTAAGGTGTGATGGGGAAGCTCTGTGAAGTTCTCACCAGTCTGCAGGGCCTGCTGCTCCTTCAGAAGATTCAGTTCCTTCACAATGTCATCGATCTGCTGTTGCAGGTCCTCCAAAGCAGCACTGGCTTGAGTATCTGAATCTTACAGGTAGAGAGTATATCTTAGGAAGAATTAAAGGAAAAGTCAAGAACCCAACATTTCTGAAAGAAAGTGAAGCCTACTTTGGACCATCAAGATGATGTAATTTATGTTGATTTTAAAAAAAGTAGTACAGTAATGAGAATCACCATTGAGGGAGAAAAAAATATTATATATATGTATATATAAGTTTTTGAACAGTGAGATTTTAAATGTTTTTAAAGAAGTCTCTTCTGGTCTACATTTATATTACACCGAGCCTACATTTATTTGATCCAAAGTACAGCAAAAACAGTCAAATTTAGAAATATTTCTATTTGAATATATTTTAAAATATAATTTATTCCTGTGATTTCAAAGCTGAATTTATAGCATCATTACTCCAGTCACATGATCATTCAGAAATCATTCTAATATTCTGATTTGTTGTTCAAAAAACATTTATTATTAGTAGTAGTAGTTAAAAACAGCTAAATAGAATTTTTCAGGTTTCTTTGATGAAAAGTCAGAACAATGTTAAAAAGAAAAAAATAATAAATTATACTGACTCCAAGCTTTTGAATGGTATAGTATATAATGTTACAAAAGAGATTTATTTCAGAATGTACTCAGCTGTTTTAAATATTGATGATAATAATAATAAAAAAAAACAGCAAATCAGCATATTAGAATGATTTCTGAAGGATCATGTGAAACTGAAGACTGGAGTAATGATGCTGAAAATTTTGTTTTGATCAGAGGAATAAATTACTTAATATTTTAAAATATATTCAAATAGAAATTAATAACATTTTTCAGAATTGTATTGTTTTTGATGTATTTTGGATCAAATAAACTTTTTTAAAACATTAAAAAGCGTTTGACTTGTAGTGTATTATATTGAAACTACTGATCATTTAATTGTATTTTAATTTATTTTTAAATGTGCAACTTAAGAATTAATTATATTTAACTGAATCAAATTGAAACTTTGTATTTTTTTACAAAAATTCTTTTAAAAAATCTAATATATTATAAGTCTTATATTATATTATAAGTGTTATATTTAACATAATACTTACAGAGTAGAAAACTTTGCTTCAAACAGAAACTTTAAAATATATATATGCTTTCTCAACATCTAAAATTCACACAAAGCAGCTTTCAATTTGTATTTTTCAATTTAACTGACGAAACTCAGGACAAAAATGAACAAAAATCATCCTGTCTCACCTTTTTTAGTGTTGGGCTTCTTTTTGGGAGCGTTCTGCTGGTATGAGTTGTGTGTGAGGAGCAGCAGGACTCCCAGCAGAAGACAGCCGTCTCTGAGTCTCATGGTGAAGTCTAGAGAAACGAGGACAGATCTCTGCTTCTCAGCTCAGCTCAAAGAGGAAAAACTGCTGTAATAAAAACCTGCTGCATTTGTTCTTCATCCTGAGCAGAGGGGAGGAGTAACGTCCTCATACACCTCACAAACACACACACATTTTCCACAATAATCCTCACACTTTAAGCTCACGTCTAGAAGTGTTACATAAAATACAGACATGTGCTGGTTTCACAGAGAATAAATTCAAACTAAAATTCAAGTATCATATTATTGTAGTAGCTGTAAAAATGTGAGCACAATCAAATACATTAAGACAAGAATCAACTACTGTATATGATAAAAGCAGAATTTAACTAAAAAGTTATTTGATTTCAAAAATCAGCAGTATTTATTATTTATAATAGCATAATATGATAAATATATATAGGCCGTTTTTAAGTGTGACAACTAGCTATGGTTTCTTTCCCTGCATGCTAATAGTTCACCCAAAAATGTAAATTCTATCATCATTTAATCATCTTCATGTCGTTTGAAGCCTGTATGGCTGTCTTCTGTGGAACATAAAAGTCAAAATATCTTCTTTTATGTTCATTTTTGGATGGACTATCCTTTTAAAAAGCTTCTATGATTTATATTTCAGATTATAAACCTGGTTTCATGTTTAGAATGAATTTACTAACTCAAATTGCTCAACACAGATTAAAAGTCCTGGAGCATTTAAGGTGTCCTCAGGACACATTTCCCATCATGCATTCTTTACATGGATGATATTGTTATCTGTGCAGTGATAGCTACTGTTTGTTTTGGATTCTCTGTGCACCAGAAAGAAGCAAAGCCATTATGGGATGGAATATATCCAGGCTCACAGCAGCTGGATCTTCTTCAGATGACACGTGGCAGACGAGACGTCCTCGTCTCAACACCATCCCAGGAAAAAATGACAACTACAGCACCTGTGGACTTACAGTTTTTGTCTTTGAATAATTCCATAAATGCAGAAATTAACCTAATATTTCCAAATAAATCAAATATCCTTTCTAGGACTAAAAGAAACATAAAAATCACCAACACGCAACAACTCCTTTAAAGGAATAGTTCACCCCCCAAAAAAAATGTACTCACCCTCAGGATATTCAGGATGCAGAAGAGTTTGTTTCTTCGTAACTGATATGAAGAAACTAAGCATTATATCACTTGCTCACCAATAGATCCTTTGCAGTGAATGGGTGCCGTCAGCTGATAAAAACATCACAATAATACACATGACTCCAGTACGTCAATTAACATCTTCAACAGCGAAAAGCCTCATGTTTGTAAGAAATAAATCCATAAAGTTGTTGCCAATCCATAATATTGCTTTCTCCAGTTAAAAAGTCACCTGATCTGAACCAGGAGACTTATGCAGATTTTTTTTTACAAGCAAAACAGTTATGTTGGTGGATTTTGATGTGAGATGACAACAGAGAATGGACTTTTTCCTCTGGAGAAAGTAATATAATCATTTATAGACTTGTATCACAGTTGAAAGCAACAGTTTTAAGTTAAAATGCGATATTGATAGATTTGTTTCTTACAAACTCATTTTTTCACTTCAAAAGGTGGTAATTAATGGACTGGAGTTGTGTGGATTATTGTGATGTTTTTAATCAGATCTCTTTCTGACGGCACCCATTCACTGCAGAGGATCTATTGGTGAGCAGTGATATATTGGCCAATTTTTCCAAATCTGTTCTAATGAACAAACTCACTCATCTACATCTTGGATGACTGAAGGTGAGTAAATATTCAGCAAATTTTCATTTTTGGGTAAATTATTCCTTTAAAGGATTAGTTCACTTTCAGAACTAAAATGTACAGATAATGTACTCACCCCCTTGTCATCCATATCATTCTTTCTTCATTCGTAAAACATTTCAGGATTTTTCCTCCATATAATGGATATGTATGGTGCCCATGATATCGAACTTCCAAAATGCTGTTTAAATGCAGCTTTAAAGTGCTCTAAACGATCCCAGCTGAGGAAGAAGGGCCTTATCTAGTGAAACAATCGGTTATTTACAAAACAAATCGACAATTTATATACTTTTTAAACTCAAATTCTCATCTTTGCGATGCGCATGTGTGATCCGGGGTCAATACAGTTAGGGTATGTTGAAAAACTCCCATCTTGTTTTCTTCCCCAACTACATCACTGCACAAGTACCAACCCAGTGTTTACGAAGTGAACATACAAAGAGGAAAACGCCCTTTACAAATAAAGGTAAATCTGCTTTGTAGGACGATTTTGAAGTTGAAGACGAAAACGAGATGGGACTTTTTCAACATACCCTAACCCGGATCGCACAGATTACACATGCACATCGCAGAAATGAGACAAGACGAGCATTTGAGGTTAGAATATATATAAATTATCAATTTGTTTAGAAAAACAAATTCATTTAGAGCCCTTTGAAGCTGGATTTAAACTGCATTTTGGAAGATCAAACTTTGGGGCACCATTCATAACTATTATGTGTAGGAAAAAAAATCTATTTTTTCCTCAAAAAACAATTTCTTTATAACTGAAGAAAGAAAGACAAGAACATCTTGGATGAAGAGGGGGGTGAGTACATTTTCTGTAAATTTTTGTTCTGAAAGTGACCTAATCCTAAGGATTCTGGATCTTCTGTTCTCCTCGTCTTTTAATAAAAGCATTAAAAAAAACTCAAATGCTCAAACTAATTTCTCTCAAGCAGCTCAAAACACATCTGATTTGAGAGAAAAATCATTTAACATTCAGTCATCTGTAAAACACACCAGTTTGAGCGCTAGTTCAGTCATAAAAATGACAGCTGGAAAAATTAAAACAAAAACAGCAATGTTATATAACCTCACAGGACTCTGTGTTAGCTGAAGTTAAGCAGGACATGACGAAAGTCATAGGTAATTTAGCTCATTTATTTAAAAAAAAACAAACAAAAAAGGTACAAAAACAAGAAGCTATCCAAGGAATCCCACTTTCTGTCGTTTCTTGCCAAGACTTTCTTCTTTCTGCAGCAGCTCCATGAGAGGCGCGTGAAGAGCCTTTCCCACACGCTTACCAGCCTATAACATGAACACACAATAACAGTGAATACAGATGCCTAACCAAGAGAAAACCTTCAATCTTTGAGTTTATTATGCAAGTGAAAAACACCTAGTTTCATGTGAAAGTGTGGAAAAAAGTCTGTACTGATATAGAAACAACACAAGCTGGATGAAATTCTCTAATAAAGTGTCCCATCAAATATAAAAGCCTGATGTATCAAACAAATGCTAAAAATTCAGCTTCAAAAAAAAAAAAAAAAAAAAAAAAAAAACAACAGGCATAAATTAGATTTTAAAATATATTCAAACAGAAAAGTTATTTTAAATAGTAAAAATATTTAAACATTTTACTGTTTTTGCTGTACTGTGGATCAAATAAATGCAGGCTTGGTGAGCAGACTTCTTAAAAAAAAAAAAACATTACAAATCTGGTAGTGTATTTCATATGTCAGGCTTTATACTTGTGGTTAGGGTCAAGAACGTTTAGAAGGGGGAAAAAAAAAACATCAAACCTCTGTCATCTCAAAGATACTTTCTGGGTCCAGACTTCCTCCTCCCATCTTCCTGACACATGTGACCATCCCTTTGTGTGTGACTGAAATCAGAAGACTGGCCACAGAACAGGCCTTTTCCTGAAGCGTAGCGTCCACCACATGTCTGTGACCAATCTGAAACATAGACACACATCTGATACATAAAATGCTACAGAAACACACGACTGAATGTTAGATGAAGTGAGTGGTGCATTGTGGGTAATAGCTCCAGGCTATGCTGTACCTTGCACAGGCTTACGATACATGGCACATTTTCCACATTGAGCCGCATGCAGTCATATGGGTCGTCTGACAGCACAATCTCCTTCACTCCCTCCTCATCCTCAGATATGTGCACTTTGGGGATTCTGTTGTAGAAAAAGGGAAAGGAATGCACAATGTTTCTAAAGTGAAACTAAATCTCAATAAAAATGTTGATCACAAAAAGTAAAAGGGAAAGGAATGTAGATAAGTTCCTCATTGCTTATTCAGAGTTTCCACAATATTTATAAAGAGAGTTTACACAAAAATGAAAAATGCATTTCTCATCCTCATGTTGTTTCAAACTTGTAAGACCTTCGTTCATTTTCAGAACAAAAAATAAGATATTTTAGATGAAATAGTAGCTTTGTAAAATTACAGTTGAACCACTGATGTCACATGGACCATTTTAACAATATCCTTACTTCTGTGCCTTGACTGTGGTAGGACCCTTGCAGTCTATGAAGGATCAGAAAGCTCTCAGATTTCATCAAAAATATCCTAACTGTTCCAAAGATGGACAAGTTTGGAACGACATGAGGGTGAGTAATTAATGACAGCATTTTCATTTTTGGGTGAACTATCCACAGTGAATTTTAATGACTTTTTCCAGTTATGATGACTGATTTTTACAAATCATTTTATAGAGAATGCTGGGGTGGATTTTTTTTTTGTATTTGACATAATAATTCTTGAATGTATATGATTTAATGGGTAAACATTTAAGTAGAAATAAATAATATGCTTAAAACAAAAAAAAAATGTCCTGAGATATACTAAATATGATTCATGTGGAAAAATCACTTAACAGAACTAACATAGTTATAAATTATTGTAGAGCATAACGTTGTTAACTAAAACTACTAAAACTATTTTGTTGCATTAATTAAGTCTGAAAGAAAATAAGATATTAGATGGACAAAAAAAAAGCACTGTTTGCAACGTATTTATCATTTTACACTGTAACAGCATCAAAGACCATATTTATGGGAAAGTCAAAAATGGTAAGATTTAAAACAGTCTTAATAATAATACTTTATTAATTTATTGTATACAATTAATTGAATTCATATATTATTTTTTACAAAAAAAAACTAAACATAAAAAAAAACAAAAAAAAACAAAACACAACATTTTGAAATATTTGTACTATTTAAAAAAACTCAACTGTTTTAAATATTGATAATTTTGTTTTGATATCAAAATTGTACCGTTTTTGCTGTACTTTGGATCAAATAAATGCAGGCTTGGTAAGCAGAAGAGACTTAAAAAAAAAAAAAAACATTAAAAATCTAACTGTTCAAAACCTTGAAAACCTTTATATTCAATCTTTCACATTTATATGATGAAATTTCTAATATCTATATTCCAAAAATGTCCATTAATGCATTGTGAGAAAAAAAAAAAGTTTAAAACTTAAAAATAAATTAAAAATTAAAAGTTGAAGTACTAAAATAACTAAAACAACACTCAAATAAAAATCAGTCAATAAAATTTTAAAGGAAAAAGACTTGCAGTTACTTACCGTGTATTAAACAGAGCAGCTTTTATTGCGATGGATATGGCATCAAACAGGTTTCCATCACACTGCAGCAGCTGCACACATAATCGCACATTTAAATGAATCATAAAGCAATACCACATAGATATCACAATATTTTATCCACCATTTTCTTCCAGTAAGAGCGGGCACTGCCATTTGTAAACTTTATGGGTCTCATCCATGTCCAGCTATTTTTAGCTGTACAAAACTGCTTGTTATTGCAAATTGGTGTGTTTTACCATATTATTTTAATGTATTATCTTAATTATAAACAGACTGGTTTGCAGTGAAAACAGTTGTACTATTTACTGCACGTTGGTATTGTTCGTTATTTCTCTATATTTCCCTAATTACAGCCATAGGCTTACTTCCATGTTAAAGAAAAAGGTGGACAGTATTTAATGAAAAATTTAATTCTTCATTTATTTATCCTCTTCTGGACAGATATCCGGGTCACTCACCAACACGTCCACGTACAGCACCCAGCAGCTCTCTCCTGGGCAGATGCAGAGGGAACGCAGGTCCACGCTGTGTCTGTTGTTGAACACTTTATAGAGTGTGTTACTAAGCCCCATCCCCAGCTCCTCCCCTCCACGCCCCTCAAACTCTGGAGTGGCGTTTGCTGAGCTACAAACGCAAGAATTCAAGCATTTTATACTCATTTAATATCAGAATGAATAACAAACTGTTGGGACAACAGAATGCATATAATAAACTGAGTGTTTTCACGATGCATCATCAATCGGCCATATTAGTGGCACTTAACATAAACAATGCCACCAAACCAAAACTTGCATATTTTGCTGATTATTCCTGCTGAAAATGGTCAAATATTGTCAAGTTTTGGGCAGTACTAATCGGATGGACCAGGATAAACATTTGGAGTACTACAGACTGACAAAAGTTATAACAAATCAAGAGAAGAGTGCAAGAAACTGTCTGAGGAACAAACGGCATTTGTGGTTGACCAAACTGAACCAGGATTTCGAGGGCAAGAATCTTCTTATTTCCAGTCAGGTAGGTGAAATATTAAGCTTATATATTAATTAATACTGCTTGTTCGTATCTTTACCACCTGTTAACTTTAGTTTGTCAAAATATTGTGCCCTTTCCTGCTTGCTAAGTCCTTCTCTATATGATTTATTAGCTTTCACATGTTTTTTCCGTGGTTTAGACAGCATAAATTATCATCATTATCAACAAACATATGTTCATGTACAGTACTTTATGATTTTTAACGTTTTTTTAAAAGCCATTGTACAATCATTCTCCTGGAGCTGGTGGTGATTTACAGAGTGGCTACAATGAAAGATGCTTGTATCCCTTTGTATCTATAAATATGATGATCTTTAAACACTCACCAGTCCACAAAGAACTCCAGATAGCCTTCATCTGGCACCATTGGTTTGGGTTTACCAATCTCTGCCTTTATTCCTACAAGAACATCTGTGTGACCCTGTTAAACACATCACACAACATAAGTTTGAGAAACACTGCAGACAGATATTGCACCACAAGCTATTATTACACATAAAACTGTTTAATTCAGCTTACAAGACTGATTTTAGCAGAACCATCAGTGTTTGACACCACATCTGTCTCGATCTCCATGTGTCTGTAGTCTTCACATCCTCGCCCGTCCAATCTCAGGTCATCCTGTCAATAATATTACTTTCTTAAACCCTTATGTTTTGTATGATGTCTCAGAAAAATATCAGGTTAATATGATAACATAAGTACAATTGACACAAAGCAGAAATATGTTTCTATTCTGAATGAGAGCTATCTCTTTGAAGTCTCTGCTTACTTTCTTACAACTGAAGAGTACAGCTTCCATAAGAGCTGTCAAAATGTGTTTTGATTACAGTAAAACATATCAAAACAATCTGAGAGAAAAGTTAACTTGTAATATTATAAATATATTCATATTTTTACACATCTGGGACCCCATACAGCATAAACAGCAAGACAGCTCACATCAAGAATTCAGAAGCAGGTTATTAGGCTTTTTCGGATGTTCAAATTATGTCTTCCTTAATACTTTCAATAAATATAAATTATCAGTTACTTACTCGAACTCCATGCATAATATAAACCTTCTCTGCTTCGCTTACTTGAACTGCTGCCATGTTTCAAACACACGCAGTACACTGTACGTCATCACAAAGCGCGAGGGGGGCAGAGCCTAGAGTTAATCGGCCAATCATTTGGCAGTTTGTACAAAAGAGGGCGGGAATATTTGCGTAATCTGTAATCTGATTGGATAAGGAATATGTCAATTCCTGTAGCAGGAACAGCGTTTAACGCACATGTGTTCTGTATATCGTGAATGTGGTAAGAATATTCTATTTCAACAAACACAATAAGTTAGTGAAAACGGAATGATTTTGTTTTATACCACATATTTAATACGCTTTTACGGCTGTATATCGCTGATAGATCAGATTTTATTTGGTTTTGCATATTCAGTTGTATACTGTAAACACACTAATCAGTTGTTGTGATTATAATTTTGCAGTATTGTGATGTATAAACTATACCATTATAATACATTTGGACTCTTTACAAAAACTGTACTGTGTTACCGATGGTACAGAGATGGTAATAACAGCACTTTGCGATACACCAAGCTAGGGATTTATTATATTTTAGATACTAAATAGAGGCAAATATGATCATCCGAAAAATTAAAGGTCATTAGTTTAGTTTCTTGTACAAAGACCAAATTTATACTGTGCAAAATTAACATTATAAATTTGTCTGAATATTATTTGGAAAATGTTGAAGTTAATTATTATGTTTATAGGACTGTACTGTAAAATGTACTATTTATTTATTTTCTTATTTCAATATATTTTTTGTTTATCTATCTATCTGTTTATTTATTTATTGTAATCTACATTTTGTTATAGAATTTATTTTAATCATTTTTAATTTTATTTTTATTCTGTGATTTTTAGTTTATTAAATTTTTCTTCTCATTATATCACTTTACTGTTGGATGTATTATTTATTTTAATCTTTTTTTTTTTTTTGTATATTTTGTTTTAATCTTTAATTTATTAGGGGTTCAAGCTGGAGAGCGAATATCAATAATAATAATAAAGGAGTCAAACTTTCGACTCACTGTTGCAAGGAGCGCCAAAACATTTGAAAGTGGCACTTTTAATAAAATACCTGTAACCCCTGACCAAAATGAGATATCTTAGCCAAACTCAGGACACTTATGTAAGAGCTCAATCTGAGGTCACAGGACAAAAATCGTGTAAAAATCGCTGTAAGAGGGAAAAAACAAACATGTCTATACCTACGCAACCATTTGTCCTATCAACATGAAAATCTTTGTGCACGGTCTTGGTCCAAAGCTCCACAAGTGTCTATAATGATATTTGCGTATCTCAAAAAAAACATGGCCGCCATTGGCAGATGAAATTTGAGCACCTGTTAGACATGATTAACAGAAGTCCATCGGAATGAATCTCGGTGGGCCTGTTTGACTCATGGCCCCAAAGGTCTGTGAGATGTTTTGAAAGAAATTGGCCACTGGGGGTTTAGGGGGCTTCAAGGGTGTAAACGTTTTTCACACATACATGCAATATTCATATCATATGACAAAACTTCTTATTTCCGGATAACTTTGCGAATATGTAAAAAAAAGTACTTTTTGCGAACTAGTCCTAGGTTTTTTGCTCAATTTGGAAAAAAAACACTGCAGTACAATTCTCTGGACTCTAGGTCAATAATTATCAAAAAATGATTTAGAAATTTATGAAATGAAATTTACCCTTTGGAAAGCTATAACCGGGGCATTTTGAAAAGAGGCCTTTCCGAATTTACCCAAAATCCTGTAAAGCCTACAGGAAAACTCAAAACTTCACGAAACCTAGTGAGCATATGCAACAGGTAATTCTAAACAAGCATACAATGTTTTAAGGAGAACAGACCACATCTGGCGCTATAACAGTCATAAATGTTACAAAACATCATATTTCTATGGTAAATTACCTGTATTTGCAAAAAAGGTTTGCTACAAAATGTTTTTTTGCATATGTCCTTAAATGTAATCGCTGCTTGCAGCTATATTTATGTATGTTATTTTTATTTTGTGCTTCTAGCTGTCTAGGTTATAATTAATCTAGTGCTTAAACTCTCTATGCATTCATTTGCAGTTGAATAAAAGAAGAAAAAAAAACACAAAACTTGAAGAATTTGAGTCTGTCAACAGTCCTAGCCAAGATGCTTAGTGACAGTGAAGCTAAAGAACTGTTGTCATTTCTTACTTTGGAGACAAGACCTGACGTCAAAGGTCAAGCCACAGAATACATCTTGGGCCTCACAGGAAACCGGGATGGGTGCCGGTATCTGCGGTCCAAACCAGACTTTCTCAAAGCTTTGGTGACTTTAACTCGTGACCCTTCCATCGCCATTGTCAAGGACTGTTATCATGCCGTGATTAACCTCTCAGCAGACGAGACTCTTCACCAGCCTTTGATCAAAGAGACGGATTTACTGGCCATACTGTTCAAGAACCTCTTGGACCCGGAGTATGTGTTTGCGGATCGGATCTGTACTATCCTCAGCAACCTGAGCAGACACGAGCGGACGTGTAGAGATGTGTTCCACGCTCTGCAGGAGCAGAAGATCGGACTGGACAAAGTGGTGGAGATCTTCTGCACGGAGGGGTTTAATAAGACAGCTTCACTTCATTATCTGGGTCCCCTGCTGTCCAACCTCACACAGCTGCCCGAGGCACGACACTTCATTCTGGACAAAGACAGGTAAGCTGTACAATGGCAATATGATGGTAATAATAATATGGTACTGAATGATTACATACAAAAAACACTACTATTTCCAAGTCCATGGAATTATCATAGTATCTGTAAAAACATGATATTTTTGTAATACATGTCCAAAAACCTAGTATTATTATGCTAACGGTTAAAAGAAAATGATATTACCATGTTACATGTGCAAAAACATGGTGTTAATGTTTTACAGGTTCATAAAATCCATAATATTACCATGGTACATATCCAAAAACATGGTACTATCATGGAATGGGTCAAAAAACATAGTACATGTCCAAAAACATTATTATCATGGTACAGGTAAAAAAAAAAAAAAAAAAAAAAAAATATATATATATATATATATATATATATATATATATTACCATAGTATATCTCCAAAAATATGGTATTATCATGGTTTGGATAAAAAAAATGAAACAACATGATATTACCATAGTACTTGTACAAAAACATTGTATTTATTATAGCACAGGTAAAACAAACAAACAAACATGATATTACCATAGTATATGTCCAAAAACATGATATTATTATGGTATGGGTTAAAAAAGCCCATAGTATTACCATAGTACATGTTCAAAAACATAGTATCATCATGATATGGGTCAAAACCTCCCACAATGTTACCATAGTACATGTTCAGAAACATGGTATCATTATATTATGGGTCAAAAACCTCCACAATGTTACCATAGTACATGTTCAAAAAACATGGTATCATCATGGTACGGGTAAACCCCCCACAAAATTTCCATGGTACATGACATGTCCAAAAACATGGTACTGTATTTTCATAATGTGGATATAAAATCTCTTTGAAATTACCATAGTACATGTTCGAAAACATGGTATCCTCATGCTATGGGTCAAAAAAGCCTACAATATTAACAGAGTATATGTTCAGAAACATGGTATCATCAAGGTATAGTCAAAAAAACCCACAATATTACCATAGTACGTTCAAAACAACATGGTACAGGTAAAAATATATATATATTATCATGGCACATGCTAAAAACAAGGTATCATCATGCTACAGGTCAAAAACCCCAAAATATTACCATAGTACATGTCCAAAAACATGGTATCATTATGATATGGGTCAAAAAAGCCCATAATATTACCATGGTACATGTTCAAAAACATAATAACATCATTGTATGGGTCAAAACCCCCCACAATGTTACCATAGTACATGTCCAAAAACACGGTATCATTATGATATGGGTCAAAAAAGCCCATAATATTACCATGGTACATGTTCAAAAACATAGTATCATCGTGGTATGGGTCAAAAACCTCCACAATGTTACCATAGTACATGTTCAAAAACATGGTATCATTATGATATGGGTCAAAAAAAACATAATATTACCATGGTACATGTTCAAAAACATGGTATCATCGTGGTATGGGTCAAAACCCCCCACAGTGTTACCATAGTACATGTTCAAAAACATAATATCATCATTGTATGGGTCAAAACCCCCCACAATGTTACCATAGTACATGTTCAGAAACATGGTATCATCAAGCTACGGGTCAAAAAAGCCCATATTACCATGGTACATGTTTAAAAACATGGTAGCATCATGGTATGGGTTAAAGATCCCACAGTGTTACTGCAGTACATGATCAAAAGCATGATATCATGGTATGGGTAAACCCCCACAATTTTACCATAGTAAATTTTTAAAAACACTGTATATTCATGGTGTGGGTCAAAAAACATATTACAATGGTACATCTCCAAAATCATAATAATACAGTGGTACTAGACTGGTATTAGCAGGGGCATGGGGTAATAGTGGAACCGAGTAACAGGGGCCCTTTGTGGGAGGGGGGCCCATCGAGACCACCCCCCGGCTGAACATAACCTTGATGGGGTCCCATAGCAGACACGGTGCACAGGGCCCAGAATTCCCAGCGACACCCCTGGGTATTAGTGTAACATTGATAAAATGTTCATTCCAGATTGTTTCATTTGTTTCTACAGGTGTGTGATTCAGAGGCTCCTGCCATACACACAGTACGAGGAATCAACCACCAGACGAGGAGGAGTGGTGGGAACGCTCAGAAATTGCTGCTTCGACTATGGTAAGAGTTATTCATATCAATGCTTGTGCTATTCTAATCTATGGCTATAGTGTCTGCTAAATGAATAAATGTAAAGAACAAATTATTTGAATGCTACAGCTTTCATAATTAAAAGGAAAGCCAATGCAGAAAGTGGTCAAAGATGAATTAATTCTTAATAAAAATGCCTTTTGTCAATACAGCTCATCATGAGTGGTTGCTCAGTGATGCGGTGGATATTTTGCCATACCTCTTATTACCATTGGCTGGACCAGAGGAGCTTTCAGAGGAAGAGAATGAAGGTAATTCATGTTCTCCATGACGTTGTTAGTAATGTAGAAACATTAGACTGTCATATGTCCAATAGGTGGCGCTGTTTACTCGTTTTGAAGGCACTTGGGTTTAATGTTTATTATATTTCCCTCAACATGTGTAAGGAAAATGGAATGAGCAAAGTGGAAATACCACCATTACAGCAGGAAGTTGTGAATTTGCTAAGCCAGAATTTTTGTTCAAAGTTTGCGGTTTCATAAAAGCTGTTTGAAACGTTTTTATAAACCGTATTTTCCACTTACACATCATGCTTTTCTGACCAAAATAGGACAGAAACCTTCCTAGTTAATAAGTGACCTTATAAGACCTTTCTGAAGTCTTTATAACTATAGCTGTGACATACTTAAATCTACTTTAATAAGAGTAGATTTAAGTGTAAATGTTTAGACTACGTAATTGTCAAGCATCATTTTTACTATTGTTTATAGTACATGCTATTTCTATTCTAAGTGTTAGGATTGGGACAGCTGGGTGATGGCTTACTGATTTTTATATGCATTTGCAGGTTTGCCAGTGGACTTGCAATACCTGCCAGAGGATAAAAAGAGAGAAGATGATCCTGATATCCGCAAGATGCTCTTAGAAACCCTGATGCTTGTAAGAACATCATCTTAATTTTTTCATTTATTACAGTATATCTATCTTTTGCCTGTATTGAAGTAATCGACTTGCATAACCATTTTAATGTTTTTAAGAGTCTCTTCTGCTCACCCAATATTATTACAATTTAAAATAACTGTTTTCTATTTTAATATAATTCTAAATGTAATTTATTCCTGTGACGCAAAGCTTTCAGTATCATTACTCCAGTCTTTAGTGTCACATGATCCTTCAGAAATCATTCTAATATGCTCATTTGCTGCTCAAGAAAGATTTCTTCTTATTATTATTAATGTTGAAAACAGTTGTGCTGTTTAATATTTCTCTGGAAACTGTGCTACATTTTTTCCCAGGATTCTTATGAATAAAACATTTCAAAAGAATAGCATTTATTTGAAATAGAAATATTTTATAACCTTATAAAAGTCATTACTACCAATTTCAGTCAATTGAATTCATCCTTAATTAATTTAAATCAACCATTAATTTTGAAACGGTAGTGTATAATCACTATATTTTTCTCTCTTTATGTTGGTTTGGCTATTTTTTAGTTCACTTTCTTAATGATCTGTTCTTATTCAGCTTACAGCTACTAAAGTGGGCCGACAGATTATGAATAAAAAGAACGTGTATCCCATCATGAGAGAGTTTCACAAATGGGAGAAGGATCCACATGTGATTTCAACCTGTGAGAAACTCGTTCAGGTATGGTAAAGTTTCCTCTAAAAACATTTAAGGCAGCAATGCATGTATCCTGCAATGATAAAGCAATCCCAGAACATTGCACTAAGCTTAGAGGAAAAACTAATTCAAGATGGTGGATGAGTTGATATTATGAGACAATTTTATGAAATATTTGTGAATACTGTGGTTTTTATGCTTAGTGTATCATATTATTAGCTTATTAGGTTGCAATTTAAATCAGTGCAGTTGCGTCCAACTACATGATTGCATCTCTATTGCATCACTTTTGCAAGATCGTCACATGCAACAATTTTGTAGATGTGGATTGTTGTGCTTTGGAAGACCCCAGACAGTAGGCAGATCGGTTCCAGTTCTCCAAAACCAGGATTTATGAGTTTGGTCGAAAAAAGCAAGAGACACTAATTTGGTGGAAAAAGCCTGTTCCTTGCACCGTGGCATGCGTATATTTGGGTACTGCCCCATGGAAAAGATGTCACAGGGTCTCCTATTAAAGCATGATATTCTCCATAACGTCTGGGAGATCCCTTTTGAACTCCAGGCCAGAAGCAGTGGTTCGGCTATTTGCCTTAACCCAACCATTTTAATTAGCGTCAATAAAACAGCTAATATGCCAAGCGCAGAACGAGGCTAATATTTATCCAGGATTAATGGCCGCTTTTTCGTAATGCAGCAGTTTTTAACTAACACGACTTTAACAGCTATCAAGTTACTGAAGTTTTTCCATGTTGTTGGCTTCCCGAAATTGCTACTTGGGAATGACAGTAAAAGTGAAGTGCTGTCTGGCATCTCATTAGCTCCCGTCCTGCGTCATTACCACTTTTCTCTCGATATGCGACTCTGACGGAACATATTGAGGTCCATTAGGGTTTCATGTGCAATTTCGTGTGTCTTTGATTAAGGTTTTGATTGGAGACGAGCCGGAGGCGGGAATGGAGAATCTGATGGAGGTGGAGATTCCCAACGACGTGGAGGAAAAACTGAAGGAACTGGATGCCAAAGAGCAGGAACAAATGGAAAAGGACAAACAGGAATGCGAGAAGAAGCAAAATGAATCTCCAGAGGCTCTAGAGAGATAAACATACATCCAAGCCATTAAAAAAAACTTAAATGTCCAGCATCATTGAATAAAAGGCTCTACATCAGAATGAAAACCTGAGGATCATGATGAATAGAAAATGTTTGGTTCTAAATGCACAAACCTGGTTATGGAAGAACATAGTTGGTTTCTATTTGGTCCAGGCTGGTGGAAACCTGGTAAACCATCTTTAGCATGAGACCATGTCGTATGTCCAGGTCATACAAACTTGAAATGGTTTATTGCTGGTCCAAACTGATCTAGTTTGGGTTGTCGACCACCTAAATCAGCATGAACAGCTCCAAAATAAACTGATTTTAGCTAGATTGTCCAACAGGGTTAAAGAAATTGAGTGTCCATCAGCTATATCCTGGAGATCATAATAAAGACACATTGTACCATCACAATCTGTAAAACTTTTCATATCTCATTATATTAGATATAGTTTTTGAAATGTGTGAGGTGATTTTTAATGCAATTATATTCAACTTTATAGACATGAAACATCATAGACTAAAACTTTATCTCTCTTGCAGTATTTTGAAACTAGTCTGTAATCTGTCAAGTTCACGTCCTAAACTCTAGTTTGCTGCCCCCGTGTGGATATCAAAGTTTTTAAAAGCCTGATTTCTGAATTCTGAGCAAAGTAGTCCGTCGTGCGTTGAATTTCCTAGTCCCCGGTGTAAAGGCCATAATATTCTGTAGAGCTCCTTTTAAACAATATGTTGTGAAAGGTTTTATACAAATAAAATGGACTTGACTTGAAGAAAAGCGACAGTAACGTTACACAAGTTATATTTGCATTTCTGGCTAATAAAGCTAACAGTACACTGTTCTGTTATGCCAGGGAGTAGATCTTCTAGAGGTAGGATGTTAATGCAATGCATGTAATAAAACAACGTTAGTTTGTATATATGCATGTACAACAAGGTTAAAGTTCAGGGACGTGCACAGACATTTTGAGGGGCAGGGGCTCAAGTGGAAAAAGGGCACTATTTTTTTTTTCTAAACTAAATGTTAAATATATTAACACAACACTGACTTACTTACAAATTTATTTTAATTCCATTACACTCACCCAAATTGTTTCACGTTGTTTTTTTTTTTGTTTTTTTTTCAACAGATGTCTACAAAATAATCAATTCAAATAGGGACCATCTTCTTTAGCATTCACAAATTTTAGCAAAAGATCCGGCAACAATAAAGAAAACTAAGCCACAATGTGCATGTTTTCTATGTTACTAGTTTCAAGTATATATTTAGATTCTGATGACTTTATTAATTTTACTGTATTTAGATGTCGTTCTCCATTAAGTTAGCCTATATGCCCATGATATATTGCCTTAGCTAAACTAATAATATAATAATAAATATATCGATATCTCAAAACTGCAACTAACCTCTTTATTAACTTTCTAAACTGTCAAATTAAGTGGAAAAGGCAAATCCAAAAACGCTTACTGGATCTGGCAACACGGCTGCGCCCGCGCCCCACTTACAACTCTTTAAATTCTCGTTCACTCCGCTAGCGTTCATTCTTGGAAACTGGCCGAACTTTATGCAGACCCTCATATGAGGAATTTAAAAATAAAAAAATGTGACCTCAAATTAACTCGCTTTGCGTTTTGTTTGTTGGATAATTAATAAATTCGAGGCACAGGTAGCTTTTGTTCATCACCACTCACCTCCACATCAAGACCACCAAGTAGGTTACTAATTTACCAACACATGCCCTCTCGAAAATCTGCCGATGATGATCGTAAAATCCGTCGGATCCAAGAAGCAATAGAGCAACAGTAACGAGTCACGCATGCACATGCTATGACAATATCAACGCTAATGCTTATGTCGCGTTGTTATGACAAGGGTTTGTCAGACTGTCTAACGGCATTGAACAATACGGGGATTATCCAAACTTCGTTTTGAGTTATATTCTTTACTATTTTATACACGTTCTCATATTATTTATGATTCAAATGCATTTTATCGACCACAATATTTTTGTTGATAAATATTGCGAGGGGGCACTTTTAATTACTTTTGGGAAAAGGGCAGGGGCTCAAGCCCCCAAAGCCCTCCCCTCTGCACATGCCTGCTAATCAAATTCATATTTGCTGTTCTGGTGGTTAATAATGCTAACGCTAAAATGCGGTATTGTCGCTATTTTTGTTGTCTAGCAACGTCGTAAAAGAGTAGAAACCTTCTGGAAAGACTGTAAGTAATTTACTTAATAAAATAACTTTTGTAATAAAATTTCTGAATGAAAATAGAATTTAAAAGATGGTAAATAGCATAAGAATATGACTAAAAAGTGTACATCATTAAAGGCGGTGTTATTCAAAGTAATTTATCTGTAAACCCACAGGTGCCCGAGGCAGTATTAATTCTTCTGACAGCCTGGTGAGTTTTAAAGTGGAGATCCAGGTTTGATGAGGCCCTCTGCTGAGCGGCGTGTTTGGCGGTATTGAGGCGAGATGTTGAGCAGGTGGTAAGAGAATTAACCAGGAAGCCCAGAGAAAGCAGATGGATGTATGCCACTGAAAACAGATTCTACAGCAGGCCAGCACAAACCAGGAAGAATAACAAATTACTTAAAATCAGTCAAAATAACACTAGCACTTAAATAAATGTCCACTGGGGTTATCATCACATCGCTGCGGTCCACATTTTCAGAAGTCTCTGTCCAACTTCCACAGAAGAGGTCAGATTTTACATCTTCAAACCACTGAAATATGAAAGAGAAAAGCAATATGAGGTCAAAGCATGTTCCAGACCAGAATAAAACGGCTAAAAGCCTTGAAGTTGTTATCATGGTCCATAAATGGTGTGAATGTCAGCAAATGAGAAAAGGAGACTTTGCTCAGATGACGTGAGTTACAATAAGTCATGTTGGAGAAGCTATCATTTTACGCTAGTTTCAAGCTAGCTACTGGTAATTTAAAGTATGTAAAACTACATTTAAGCTATTTTTAACTAGCTCACAAAGTTTCTAGCTATTAGTATTTTAAAGTTTGTAAAACCACATCCAAGCTTCTTTCAACCAGTTCACCAAGAAGCAATTAAAGTATGTAAACTAAACTCAAGCTCTTTTTAAACTAGGTCACCAAGCTACTAGTAAAGTTTGTAAAACTACATTAAAGCTCTTTTTAACTAGTTTACCAAGCTACTAGTAAAGTATGTAAAACCTAACTGCTAGTAATTTAAAGTTTGTAAAATCACATCCAAACTATTTTTTTAACTAGTTCACCAAGCTACTAGTAAAGTATGTAAATATAAATTTAAGCTATTTTTAACTAGTTCACCAAACTTCTAGCTATTAGTATTTTAAAGTTTGTAAAACCACATCCAAACTATTTTTTAACTAGTTCACCAAGCTACTAGTAAAGTATGTAAATCTACATTTAAGCTATTTTTAACTAGTTCACCAAACTTCTAGTTATTAGTATTTTAAAGTTTGTAAAACTGCATCCAAGGTCTTTTTTAACTAGTTCACCAAGCTTCTAGCTACTAGTAATTTAAAGTTTGTAAAACCACATCCAAACTATTTTTTAACTAGTTCACCAAGCTACTAATAAAGTATGTAAATCTACATTTAAGCTATTTTTAACTAGTTCACCAAACTTCTAGCTGTTAGTATTTTAAAGTTTGTAAAACCACGTCCAAGGTCTTTAACTAGTTCACCAAGCTTCTAGTTACTAGTAATTTAAGTTTGTAAAACCACATCCAAGGTCTTTTTTAACTAGTTCACCAAACTTCTAGCTGTTAGTATTTTGCAGTTTGTAAAACCACATCCAAACTCTTTCAAACTATTCCACCAAGCTACTAGTAAAGTATGTAAATCTACATTAAAATGTTTAACTAGTTCACCAAGTAGCAATTAAAGTATGTAAACTACACTCAAGCACTTTTTAAACTAGTTCACCACGCTACTAGTAATTTAAAGTCTGTAAAACCACATCCAAGATCTTTTTTAACTAGTTCACCAAGCTACTAGCAAATGATGTAAAACTAAATTTAAGCTCTACTAGTAATTTAAAGTTTGTAAAACCACATCCAAGCTCCCATTTTCAACTAGTTCACAAGATACTAGCAAAGTATGTAAAACTATTTTAAGCTATTTTTAACTAGTTTACCAAACTTCTATCTATTAGTATTTTAAAGTTTGTAAAACCACATCCAAACTCTTTTCAACTAGTTCACCAAGAAGCAATTAAAGTATGTAAAACTACACTCAAACTCTTCACAAACTACTCCACCAAGCTACTAGTAAAGTATGTAAAACAAGTTTTTTTCAAGTTTTTAACTAGTTCACCAAGAAACAAAGTATGTAAATTACACTCAAGCTCTTTTTAAACTAGTTCACCAAGCTACTAGTAAACTATGTAAAGCTACATTCAAGCTTTTTTAACTAGTTCACCAAGCTACTAGCAAAGTATGTAAAACTAAATTTAAGCTCTACTAGTAATTTAATGTTTGTAAAACCACATCCAAGCTCTTTTTAAGTAGTTCTAGCAAGTAGTAAGTTACAAAAAAAAAATAGTTCGCCAAGCTACTTGTATGTAAAACCATCTAGTAATTTAAAATGATTCAAACCAGATCCAAGCTCTTCTTTAACTAGTTCACTAAGCTACTAGTAAATATAAAACCACATTCAAGATCTTTTTTTTAACTTGTTGACTAAGCTACTAGTAAAGTACTATATGTAAAACTACATTTAAGCTTTTTAACTAGTTCATCAAGCTTCAAGCTACTAGTAATTTAAAGTTTGTAAAACCACATCCAAGCTCTTTTTAAGTAGTTCTAGCAAGTAGTAAGTTACAGTACATACAACTACATTTAAAATACTTTTAAACTACTTGACCAAGCTACTAGTGATTTAAAATGATTTAAAACTACATTATAGCTCTAGTATAGCATGTAAAACTACATTCAGACTTGTAAACTAGTTCACCAAAGCATCTACTAATGTAAACTACATTCAAACTCTTTTGAAACAGTTAGCCACAGTAAAATAACAAATAATAATACAACATCTGTGTCACAGATGGAGTTTTGGTTCCTTGCCACTGTCGCCTATGACTTGCCCAGTTGGGGACAACAACTAAATTGGGGACAAACAATTTATTAATTTGGAACTACTGATTAATAATAAACTAAAAAGTGACAATAAAAAACATTTACATGTACAGTATAACAAACAATTATATTATTTTGAATTTACTAATTTTGTATTTATTAACTTGTATAATTTAACATTTAATTAAATATTTTCCAGGAAAAAAGAAGACCTATAATTCTTTCTTATATTAACTAAAATGAATTTGACACTACATGAAAAAAAACAGAACAAAAAAAAAAAAACTGATTATGACATAACTGCGATACTTTGCTAATAAAGGCACCAAATGGTTGTTTATTTTTTTAAATCTACATGTTACAGTAACTTTGAAACCAGTATGTACTTAAAGTCAATGGAAACAATATTCTCTAGTCTTCCAGTACAGCTGTGTGACGCTGGTTCACCTGAGAAGTTGATTTTGTTATCGGAAAAAAAGGATTTCCAAATTCGCCGCGTGTTCCTTACGTGGTGACGGGTGATATATTTGCGAATTCTCTCTCACCTTCTCATGAGTTTTAACCTAAAACTGACACGTTTCATATCATAAACCCCATTGCCCATAAATCAGGGTAACACCAGTGTTTGGAGCAGGAAATAAAGCTCCTGTGTCCCACCAGAATAACATTCGATGCCAAATGGCTCCACTTCATGGCGACCTCTGGCAACTGCAGCAGGCACCTCAGTTCACTGACTTGGATCCTCCTTGAGTTTTTATTCCCCTCTACAGTTCAACTTTACTGCCTAATTGGGTTCCTTATACTGACCACAGTGAGAATATCTTTGTGTTTAAACAGCTGTAAACCACAATTGAGCATCTCAGGAGCGCAGTGAACACTTCGAGGGAAAAAAGAGGTGTATGCACACTTCCTCTGTCCCCAATCATCTCATCAAAATGGCCCAGTTTGTAAATCACCAGATTTGATCGTGAAATGTTTAGTGCAGTGGTATAAACCACACTCTTTCCTGAATGCTCAAGTTCTCCTTTTGTTTGGCCTTCATATTTCTGTCAATGACAGAACAATAATATTTTCATTGCAGCCTTGAATACCGCAGTTAAAAGTGCACAACGTCATTTATTTCTGCCCGTCTCTTTAAGGAGCATGTCGGGTTCAGCAGAAGCTTTTGTGGCACGATGCTGATTACTATATATATTACCATTAAAAAGTTCAGAGTCAGTAAGATTTTTTGATTTTGAATGAAATTAAAGATATAAAAACTTACAATTGCGAGTTATAAAGTCAGAATTGCAGGAAATAAATTCACAATTGCAAGAAATACAGATTCAAGATACATACTCGCAATTCTGAATTTTTACTCAGAATTGTAAGATTAAACACAATTGCGTGTAATAAAGTCCATTTCTGTGGAAAAAAAAGGCTGATATGTTCACAGAATTGTGAGTTCATATCTCACAATTCTGACTTTATAACTTGCAATTGCGAGTTTATATCACGCATTTCTGACTTCATTTCTCAGAATTGTAAGATACAAACTTGCAATTGCAAGTTATAAAGTCCATGTCTGAGAAAAAAGGACTGAAATGTTCACAGAATTGCGAGTTTATATCTCACAATTCTGATTAAAACTTGCAATTGCGAGTTTATATCATGCAATTCTGACTTTATAACTTGAAATTGCGTTTTATATCTCACAATTGAGACTTTTTTCTCACAATTGTGAGTTTATATCACACAATTCTTACTTTCTAACTCACGATTGCAAATTTTAAATCTCACAATTTTTCAAGTTTCCACCACTGAGATTTTCAGTGGTGGAAACGGGCTTCCATAGAAATGATCAAAAGTTACATTTAGAATTCTATAAAAGTTTTCTATTTCAAAAAAATGCACAGCTTCCACAAAAATATTACTGTAATGTAAGCAAATCAGAATATTAGAATAATTTCTGAAGGATCATGTGACACTGAAGACTGAAGTAATAATGCCGAAAATTCAGCTTTGATCAGAGGAATAAATGACAATTGAAAAAATATTAGTATAGAAAGCAGTTATTTTAAATTGTAATAATACTTTACAATATTCCTATTTACTGTATTTTTAATCAAATAAATGCAGCCTTAGTGTGCAAAAATATTTAAAAAATCTTTTTAGAACAGTACTGTATATTTAATAATATAATTTAGAATACTTCATAAGGTGAATTATTTTGTTATTATATTAAATATTTTAATATTAAAAATATGGAAAAGAATTACTTTGGAGGTGAATTATATTATGTGATAAATTTGACCATTTTCATTTGGTCACATAGACGAAAGTTATTACTTCAGGTTGACATTTGCCATTAACGTGGGACAAGGAATCAAAACCACATGTGCATTAGAGCACGTCACAGTTTAGCGCTTTGTCAACCTGAAGGTTTCTGCCCATTTTTCCCACGAATTGCCTTTTAAAGGCCTGCGATGTTGCGCTACCTGGGCTGCCCCATCCGGAGGGTCACAGAGCTCTGCTGGCCGATGAAGATGGATAGAGGGGCGTCAACAGCTCTGGGAGTGTCAGCGTGGGGGCAAACATGAGACAAATTCAAGTGATTGAGCCCAGTAGTGCTGTTGCTGCGACACGTTGAGTGGCGCTGTGGAATCTGCGGCTTTCGTGCTTCCGCTGTTAAACGGTATCTGATCCTTGAGCTGGGTCGAGAGGCCGCCATCAACCCGGTATCCCTTTCAGTCTCGGAACAAAACACAGTCTACTGCAGTCAGTCAAAAGCGGGACCGGCCAAGGTCGTCTGAGCCTGTCTGAGGACCAGAAACAAAAGCTGGTCACATTGCGTCTGACCTCAGTGAACTTTCAAGGAGTATATTTTAGGTACTACACATTATTATTAAACAGTCAATTGACAAAAACCAATTAAACAATGTATCTGGAATATAAATAAACTCTGAAGAGTGAACTATTTATTTATTTATTTATTTTTTGTTATTTCACAAAATGTGGCATAAAAAATAAGACATTTCATTCTGTTTAAATTAGGATCCCTTAAACTTTTTTTTGCATTATTTTCATTCCCATTTAATTTCTTATGCAAAAAAAAAAAAAAAAAAGCTTTAAATATACACTATATTGCCAAAAGTATTGGGACACCCCCTTCTAATGAACAGGTCTGACTTCTTTAGTAATTTCCATGGGTACTAATCTTAATGTTTAAGCATATAATACTATTCTAGGGAATTGTGTCCTTCTCGTTTTATAGCAAAAGTTTGGACAGGACCCTTTTTTATTCTAATGTGACAATGCAAGGTTCATAGAGAAATATTTCATTCAGTCAGTGTGGAAGAACTTGACTGGTCTGCATAAAGCCAAGTCCTAATCCCTGCTGAACACCTCTGGTGTGACTTTGATTGCAGACCTTGAGCCAAAAACTCATCACCAAACACTAGTGACTTGTACATACACTATATGGACAAAAGTATTGGGAAGAACAGAACAAAGCATTAGACCTGTTCATTAGAAAGGCCACTATATTGCCAATACTTTTGGCAATATAGTGTATTACAATTAAAGTATTATTTAACAAAAATTAGTATATTAATCACATAATGACATATTTAAATTACATGAGTATATTAATATTAACTATATATGTTCTAAATTAGTATTAAATATATAAATTAGAATAAAACATTATTTAAATAATTTTATGAAACATATAATGTTATTTAATATTTAAGCAGTTACACTTTTGCTTATATATGCACATTCCACAATCCTACATATAGACTATATAATAATGATAATAATATAAAATAATGAAAAATATATAATAAAAATATTGTTTAATACATTACACAAGTGATTTAATATAAAATTTCATATTTATCATATATTCTTTTTAAATTAGTATCCTTAAAACATTTTTTGCAATATTTGTATTAACACACACACAAAAAATGTGTGTGGTGTGTGTATAATGAAACATTATTTAATAAATTGAGTAATATTATTATGTTGTTACACTGAAATTATATTAATATTAACAATATATGTAATACATCAATTAATATTAAATAGAGATTAGATTAATATATTAATATTAATAATATTTGTAATATATTAATTAGTATAAAAAATATTTAAATAATACTTTTTAATAAACATATACTATTTAATATTTAAGAAAGTTTTTTACAGTTATACTTTTTGCTTATATATACACATATACCCACAATCCTACATGTAGACTATATAATATTGATAATAATATAAAATGATAATGAAAAATATGTAATAAAAAATTGTTTAATACATTACACAAGTGATTTAAATATAACATTTAAATTAGGATCTTTAAACGTTGTTTTTTTAAAACTTTTGCATTATTTTTATTCCCACTCAATTTCTCATTGTGCAGTTAAGAAACTTGTCATAAAATAAATAAGGATCCTTAAACTTTTTTTTTTTTTTTTGGGCATTATTTTCATTCCCACAAAATAATAATAATAATAAAAAAAAAAAACTGAGAATTTTATATATACAAACATGGAGATATTTACTCTTTCTTCTAGGCCTGAGCTTGGATTTTATCACTCTTAGCATCATTTGCTCATACTGACCCGGATTTTAAGAGACTACAAAACATGCTGCCCTGACGAAAGTGAATCTGTGAACATCTCATGTGCACAGTGACTGATGTCCACTGACAGATTTAGATTCACATTTGTATCCAAAAGCACTCAAATGGAATGAGCCGGTGCTCACGCACAAGCATCTGCCTCCCATTTAGCACGCTGCCTTGAACCGGACCACCTTAAGTGTGATACTCGCTTTTTAAGAGCTCTCCGGAGGCCACGACTCATTTCAGCAAAGCCTCATGGCTCTCTTAAGGTGGCCAGATTGATTGCATTCAATATGAATTGTATTTGGTTCAGACATACATCAGGTTTTACATTTCCACTAAAGTTTACGACCGCAGTAAATTGATATAATTGTTAAGATTTTGCTTGCTCATTTTTTGTGTCAAATTGATTGTTCTCAGCTTTTGAGCTGTGGGAGCAGGAGTGTGAGACTGAGGTTTGGCTGTTCCTTCAGTTGCACTATAGAAGATGGGAAACATGCTATTAATTCTGACTTGCTTTATTTATTGTGCATTTTAAAAGGCTAAATGTGTTTCTGGTTTCTTAAAGACAACACTCCAGTCTTTCTACTTTAAAAATTCATGTTTACTTCTACTAAAAAACATCTTAATAATGAATTTGTTTCTTACAAACATGCAGCTTTTCGCTTCTTAAGGACTCTTAGACTCTCATTCTGACGGCACCGATTCACTGCAGAGGATGTTATGCTAAATTCCTCCAAGTCTGAAGAAACAAACAGACATTATTATATGGAAGCCAGTTTCTTGCAAATGTGAGTTTATATCTCCCAATTTAGATTTTTTTCTCGCAATTGCAAGTTTATCTCGCAACTCTGCTTTCTCATAAATGAGATTTAATATCTCACAATTCTGACTTTTTTCTCGCAAATCCGTTTGTATCTCTCAAATCTGACTTTTTTCTTGCAAATGCAAATTTGTATCTCGTGATTCTGACTTCTTTCTCACAAATGCAGTTTATATCTTGCAAATGTGACTTTTTTCTCACAAATGCGAGTTTGTATCTTGCAATTCTGACTTTTTTTCTCAAAAAATGCAGTTTATATCTCACAATTCTGACTTGTTTTCTAACAAATGCAAGTTTATATCTCGCACATCTGACTTTTTTCCTCTCAAATGTGAGTTTATATCTCACAATTCTGACTTTTTTCTTACAAATACAAGTTTGTATCTTGCAATTTTGACTTTTTCTCGCAAATGCGAGTTCATACCTCACAATTCTGACTTGTTTTCTCACAAATGCGAGTTTGTATTTCGCAATTCTGACTTTTCCTCACAAAAGCAAGTTTATATCTCACAATTCTGACTTTTTTCTTACAAATACAAGTTTGTATCTTGCAATTTTGACTTTTTCTCGCAAATGTGAGTTCATACCTCGCAATTCTGACTTGTTTTCTCACAAATGCAAGTTTGTATTTCGCAATTCTGACTTTTCCTCACAAAAGCAAGTTTATATATCACACATCTGACTTTTTTCCTCACAAATGCTAGTTTGTATCTTGCAATTTTGACTTTTTCTCGCAAATGCGAGTTCATACCTCACAATTCTGACTTGTTTTCTCACAAATGCGAGTTTGTATTTCGCAATTCTGACTTTTCCTCTCAAATGTGAGTTTATATCTCACAATTCTGACTTTTTTCCTCACAAATGCTAGTTTGTATCTTGCAATTTTGACTTTTTCTCGCAAATGTGAGTTCATACCTCGCAATTCTGACTTGTTTTCTCACAAATGCAAGTTTGTATTTCGCAATTCTGACTTTTCCTCACAAAAGCAAGTTTATATATCACACATCTGACTTTTTTCCTCACAAATGCTAGTTTGTATCTTGCAATTTTGACTTTTTCTCGCAAATGCGAGTTCATACCTCGCAATTCTGACTTGTTTTCTAACAAATGCGAGTTTGTATTTCGCAATTCTGACTTTTCCTCACAAAAGCAAGTTTATATATCACACATCTGACATTTTTCCTCACAAATGCTAGTTTGTATCTTGTAATTTTGACTTTTTCTCGCAAATGCGAGTTCATACCTCACAATTCTGACTTGTTTTCTCACAAATGCAAGTTTGTATTTCGCAATTCTGACTTTTCCTCACAAAAGCAAGTTTATATATCACACATCTGACTTTTTTCCTCACAAATGCTAGTTTGTATCTTGCAATTTTGACTTTTTCTCGCAAATGCGAGTTCATACCTCACAATTCTGACTTGTTTTCTCACAAATGCAAGTTTGTATTTCGCAATTCTGACTTTTCCTCACAAAAGCAAGTTTATATATCACACATCTGACTTTTTTCCTCACAAATGCTAGTTTGTATCTTGCAATTTTGACTTTTTCTCGCAAATGCGAGTTCATACCTCGCAATTCTGACTTTTCTCTCAAATGCGAGTTTATATCTCACAGTTCTGTCTTTTTTTTCTCGCAAATGCAAGTTTTGCAGTTTGTGTGAGATAAAAAGTCACAATAACCTTTTTTACATTTTTTATTCATTGGCAGAAATGGGCTTCATTATAATAATGTATCTATGAAACAGCAATTTAAAAAAGTAATTCAATCAGAATTGCGAGATATAAACTCTCAATTCTGACTTTTTCCTGCAAATACAAGTTTGTATATCACATTTCTGACTTTTCTCACAACTCTTGTTCTCCTCGGAATTATGAGATATAAACACGCAATTACCCAATTTTGAGGGGGAAAAAACTGATATGTGCTCAGAATTGCAAGTTTATATCTCACACCTCTGACTTAACTCATAATTGCGATTATAAATTTATAAAGTCAGAACTGCCAGATATAAACAGTTCTGAGAAAAATATCAGATTTGTTATTTTGTTCTGTTTATATCTCATAGTTCGCAGCTCAGAATTGTGAGACAAAGTCTTTTTATAGTGAGTTTATATCAAGCAGCTCTGAGAAAATAACTCAGATTCGCGAATTTATATCTCACAATTCAGATTTTATAACTCGCAATTGTGAGTTTATATCACGCAATTCTGTTTATATCTCACAATTTCGAGAAAAAAAGTCAGAATTGCAAAATGTAAACTTGCAATTGCGAGAAAAGGTCTGAATTGTGAAATAAAATGTTTTTTATTCAGTAGTGGAAACAAGTTTCCTTATTATTCTAAACATTGATGTAAGTGAACCTTTCACTAGTTTATATCTCCCAATTTAGATTTCTTCTCGCGAGTTTATCTCGCAACTCTGACTTTTTTTCTCGCAAATATGAGTTTGTATCTCATAATTCTGACTTTTTTCTTGCAAATGCAAGTTTCTCTCACAATTCAGATTTTTTCTCTTACAAATGTGAGTTTGTATTTCACAATTTTGACTTTTTTTCTCATAAATGAGATTTAATATCTCGCAATTCTGACTTTTTTTCTCACAAATGTGAGTTTGTATCTTGTAATTCTGACTTTTTTCTCGCAAATGCGAGTTTGTATCTCGCGATTCAGATTATTTTTCTCTCACAAATGCAAGTTTGTATTTCGCAATTCTGACTTTTTTCTTGCAAATCTGAGTTTGTATCTTGGAATTCTGACTTTTACCTCACAAATACGAGGTTATATCTCTCAAATCTGACTTTTTTTAAATCGCAAATGCGAGTTTGTATCTTGTGATTTTGACTTTTTTTCTCACAAATGCAAATGTATATATCACAATTCTGACTTATCTCACAAATGCGAGTTTATATCTCTCAAATCTCAAATCAAATCAATTGCGAGAAAAAGTTTTTTATTCAGTAGTGGAAACAAGCTTCCATATTATTCTAAACATTGATGTAAGTGAACTTTTCACCAGCGCCTTTGTAATGAAGAACGCATGTATTTTGTTTGTTTTAGAAAAATTGGAGGCTGGAATCCTGGAGTCACCTCACATCATTCCTAAGGAAAAATATACGCTGGACGATGACCTAATGAAGGAATAAAGTGAGTGTATGGAGAAGCCAGAAGATGAATTCTTGAGATGGTGGAGATGTGACTAATTTTGAGTGAGTTTTGGGAAAATTGCCTCATCAGCAGTGAGGGGGGCCTGTCATTATGCAGTTACATCCACTCAGCTGAAGGGATAAACTCTAATCTACAGATCCTGTGAGGTCACACAAGGATTTCACAGATGTTCTCTTCACTGAAGAAACTCCAAGTCATGATCTAATTGGGTTATTATTTCCTTATTGTCCAATAAGATGATGTGGCATTTAGAACACACACATTGAGTGACAAAACCAATTCACTTTAGTGTTATTTTAGTATTATTTATATACTGTTATAAGATTCAATAATGTTATGAATTAGCTTTTATTTAAATGTTTTAGTTTTTAAATATTATAAACTACCGCAAAAATGAAAGCACCCTAAAAGTTAAGCTTCTGGGAATTCTGCCAAAAAAAAAAAAAATATATATATATATATTGTTTGCTTTACGCCAACAATAAATGCGTGTGTACAGCCATCTACTGTAATTGCGACACTGAATTTCACTCGTTCAACTGTAGGGGCCTCTGAGGTCGCAAAAATACACAATAGCTTTAAATGCAGTTGTCACTCCTGAAACTTTGGAGTGTGTAAGTGGTCATTATAACGTCCTAAAGTTCTGCCTCCGTACTTGCTTTTATCATGACAGGGCACAACCAACCGTTTCCCCCCATCAGCAGTATAATTACAGGCCATCTGAAATGAAATCCAGCTAATGTACAACAGACAGCCAGTCTTGCCAACCATCCTCTCCTCAGACTAGCGCTGCTGCCTTTAGGGGGTCTGACAGTCCCTTGCTTCGAAGCTCAAAGCACCCATTAGCTTATTTTCTTACCGGCTAGAGAGCTGCGGTCCAACAAACACCATGGTTCATTTTCAACAGCCCGCCTCAGGTCCCGCAGGCTGTAATCTGTGATTGACACAACCGTCTCTCCGCCTATAAGAGAGACCAACTAGTTTAGCTTCAGGATGCAGGTCAGCATAGTGTCCAAATAAACTGTTAATCATAAGAAAGAACCTAAATGCCCTAAAATCAAACTCTGATGTATTAATATTATCATGACACTAATATGCAAAATTATGCAAAAATATTAACATGACAGACTGAATAGGCCACTATGGTTTTTAAATGTCTCTTGAATTTCAATAGTTTCATGCTCTCAGCGGCCAATAATTTACCAGACAGAACACTATGTGGTCGACACAAACCATTTTAACCCTTATTGGAAGTGAAGCTATATTTAATAGTAGTCTGGGTCATATTTTCTTAAACTTTGTGTAGTTTTGTTAATGTATTTTGACTTTACATTTATGCATTTGGCAGCTGCATTATCGAAAGAGAATTATCTTTTATTCAAAGTACAGATTTCATCTGTTTATGTATTGACTTGGAAATGAACCCATAACCTTGGCATCGCTTGAACAAAAATAGCATTGGATGCACTTTTGATGCCAATAATACATCAATCATCAACATCAATGTTTTCTCCTTCCTTTTAAAAGTTGTTTAACATTCAGTTTTTTTTTCTACGTAACTTTTACACTAAAATGTAGGCATAATCCTTCAGTTGAGTACTCGAGGAAAACAAACAAACAGAACAGGGATGTTGTAAAAATGCTTCCGAAACCCTTCACATAGTACATTAGCAATCACAACCTTGCAGGACGAGGGAATACCACTTAACCCTGTGGGAAGAGGCCAGTTCCCCACAATGCATTGTTATATGAAAATACATTGCTTCATCATCTTGATCAACAAGCCTGGAAACAAACAACAAAAAAGAGCTAAGGAACACTTTCCTAATGCTTCCCGTCTGAATGTGAGTGATGTAGTGTGCAACGGAGAAATGCACGGATTTGCGCTGGTGCAAACCACTTAGGCTAGCTTAAGGATCACGTTGCTCCGGCCCCCTCATCTCGGCAACAAACACCCCCAGCTTCCTGCAGGGAATGCACTTTCTGAACACTGTCCAGGTAAGGATTTAGAGGCTCAGATTTATGACCCAGGCGGGACCCCACAGCTGGGGTGGGGATTAGCCCCGGGCCGGAGCAGGAAGGTTTTTGGGGGAATAAATCAGGGGGTCTAGCAACAACTGAAGAAGACTGGAGGAGAACAGAGGGATGGGAGAAAGCTGAGCATCTTGGAGAGAAGGTTAAGTGAGGAAAAATTGAAAAGTTATAGATATATTTTTTTTGTTCGGCAAAGATTCACATTTAGCATGAAAAAAACACGCTTCATATATGTTTTTTTTAAATCCCAAACCCCAAATATGCCTACCCTAAAATTAAGTGGAAGTTGACCTAGTATACGCATATAAAAAAATTCAGCTAATTAAGCTAAATGAAGGAATCTAAATAACTAGTTCAAAATTATTGTCTAGTTGAAGAAATATGATTCAATATTTCACTATATTTGACCATTTTATTGGTAAATATTACATTCGATTATTGGTTTATGATGTATTTACCATTGTTCAAACTATTTTTTTCAGACGAAATCTAGTCATTTCAATAGAAACCCGTGCAAATGGAAATTTCACACAAGGACGAAATATTTCTCCATGACCAAAAATGCTTTTAAACCAAGTAGCTTTCTGTCAGTTCTTCCTTGAAATTCCAAGTTTACATTTCACAATTTAATTCTGCAATTCCGAGTTTATATTACCCAATTCCTAGTTTACATCTCACAATTTCTGGTTTATATTTCACAATTCTGAGTTTATATCTCACAATGAGTTCATATGTCATAATTTTGAGTTATTATCTCGCAATTGTACATTTTCATCGAACAATTCCAAGTTTAATTCTGCAATTCCAAGTTTATATTACCCAATTTCTAGTTTACAACTTGCAATTCTGAGTTTCTGGCAATTCCGAGTTTACATCTGACAATTCCGGGTTTACATCTCATGATTCTGAGTTTATATCTCGTGATTCCGAGCTTATATCTTGCAATTCTGAGTTTACATCTAACAATTCAGAGTTTACATTTCACAATTCCGAGTTTATAGCTCTCAATTCTGAGTTTACATCTCACAATTTCGGGTTTATATCTAACAACGAGTTTATATCTCACAATTGTGCAAATGGAAATCTAACAATTCTGATTTTATATTATTCAATTCTTAGTTTACATATCACAATTCCGAGTTTATAGCTCCCAATTCCGAATTACATCTCACAATTCCGGGTTTACATCTCACGATTACGAGTTTATATCTTACAATTTTGAGCTTACATCTAACAATTCAGATTTTACAACTCACAATTCTGAGTTTCTCACAATTCCGAGTTTACATCTCACGATTCTGAGTTTATATCTCGCAATTCTGAGTTTATATCTTGCAATTCTGAGTTTATATCTTGCAATTCTGAGTTTATATCTTGCAATTCTGAGTTTACATCTAACAATTCAGACTTTACATCTCACGATTACGAGTTTATATCTCACAATTCTGAGTTTCTCACAATTCCAAGTCTACATCTCACAATTCGGGGTTTACATCTCATGATTCCGAGTTTATATCTCACAATTCTGAGTTTATATCTTGCAATTCTGAGTTTACATCTAACAATTCAGACTTTACATCTCACGATTACGAGTTTATATCTCGCAATTCGGAGTTTCTTGCAATTTCGAGTTTACATCTCACAATTCCTAATTTACATCTCACAATTCCGGGTTTACATCTCATGATTTCAATCTTATATCTTACAATTCTGAGTTTACATCTAACAATTCAGAGTTTACATCTCACAATTCCGGGTTTACATCTCATGATTCTGAGTTTATCTCTCGCAATTCTGAGTTTACATTTAACAATTCAGAGTTTGCATCTCACAGTTCCGGGTTTACATCTCACAATTCCGAGTTTATATCTCGCAACTCTGAGTTTACATTTAACAATTCAGAGTTTACATCTTGCAATTCCGAGTTTAATTCTGCAATTCAGAGTTTACATCTCACAATTCCGGGTTTACATTACCAAGCAGCTTTCTGTTGGTCAATGCACCAAATTTGAAACAATGAGCAAATCTGCGCTGGAAATTTTTTTGGCTTTACACAAAACTCCTGATCTTGTGAATTTAATAGAGCAGTGGTATGTTATCACAAATTAGCAATGATGCTCTACTTTATTAAGGTACATATTTTTGCTTGTAAATATTCAAACGGATTATTGCTTTGGTTGTATCGATTCTCTTCAAACAGTCAAGCTTAGTTTAGAACTGAGGCCTACAGAAGGAGACGCACACACACAGCCTGTGACAGACAGACACGCTCGATTTCATAACAGTCCCTGCAGGCGAGCCGATCGTCATAAGTGAAGCAGCAGGCTGACAGAGTAGAAAACAGGGTAACAGGAGCCGGGCCAGCGCTGGTCATCCGTCTGCTGCTTAACTCGCTCCCCACATCCTGTTTTCAGAGAGATGCCGATGTCAATTTACAGAAGAATTGGTGCCGAAAAAGGCAGCATGAGCCAGGACGTGGGCACTGAGGCATTTTTATCGCCCGCTGGCTTATTCTTCAACATATCCCTGACAAACCCACACGGCAGAGCTGAGTGTTTAAGGTACGACCTAAAAAAGAAGTTATTAATCTGTACAACATCCTTAAACCTCCACATGAAAACTCCCACAAGTGCTGTTTGAGAGAGAATTCTTTCCCGAGGAATCATGGCATATGTGTAATCTCAGCCAGGCCCACAAATGCTATAGTAAGTTGTGTTAAACTACTGTATGACCTTTTTGTATTTAAAACAGTAAAGAAACAGACCCGCGGGGCTGAATATGTGACTAAACGCTAATGATGTTCAATTATCCTGGATGGCCTCTCCATCATAATCTACTAACCTTGTGTGGACAATTTCACAAACCTCAAATTACTACCCAAATTACCAGAGTGAACTTCAACACCATAGGTTATATACACAACAGACTACGCATAATGTTGTACTCACTTAAAGGAATAGTTCACCCAAAAAGGAAAATTCTCCAATAATTTATTCACCGTCATGTCATTCCAAACCTGGAAGTACCTGGAAAGAAGATATTTTGGAAAACACCTTAAAGGTTACAAGATAAACAAAACTCAACTGGGTCCAAAAAATTCTTCCAAAAAATCGTCTTCTATGCAACACCAAAGGAATTTTTTTTAAGGCTGTCCCAGTAGGTATGTTTACAGAAATCCAATCCAATTTCTGAAAGCTTTTAGTATGAACTCTAAACTTTGCAACCCAGTTTTTGTTCGTGTGCATTAAATGTATTCTGACCGAAGTCAAAATCTAAAAGATCCACCTATTTCAACTTAACCAGCGACGCAACTTAAGTCATTTCAAAACTGACTTATATAGCTTACAAAAAAAGTTGTACATAAGTATAGCTAGTGACATTTTTTTTCAACAGAATTACGAGCTATAAACTGACAATTCAGATTTTGTCCTCTCAAATTTCAGAATTTCAATCTCAAATTTCTCTTTTTTTCCCCTCACAATTTCAAGTTTACATCTCAAAATTCTCTTTTTTCCCACAATTCTCAGTTTACATCTCGAAAAAATTATCTTGTCACACAATTAAAAACAGATAATTGTGAACTTTAACTCACGGTTCTGACTTTTCATTAAAAATGTCTGAATTGTGAAATAAAAACTTTAATTACTGTTTTTTTTTCTGATGGAAATAGATTTTCATATGAAGCTTCTCGTTTATGTACTCTCATGAAAGCACAGTGGAGATCAATGGAGATGCCCTATGACAGGCATCAAGATTTTCACTAAATTATGACTTTTTGAGCTTGTAAGTGAGTCACTATCCAGTGCTGTTGGCTTTGGGAGGATCAAATGTTCACCTTTCGAAACAAAATGAATTTAAACAAGTTTGAAATGACATAAATTTCTGGTTGCACCATCAGTTTAAAAACACTCTTAGTATTACAACAAAATGAGTCAATAAATGCCACAGGTTTTAAAACCACCAACATTTGTTTAGTTTGACAGCTAATATCTGTTGCGGCTTGTATCTTTTCAGAGATTATTTGGTTAGACGAGGCTCTTAAATGGCATCATCAACCACATTTTAAAAAACACCAGCAAACCACTTTCAGAATTACAGAAAAACAAACTCAGACACACAGGGGAAAGCTGCCTGACTTATGCCAGAGTAGGTGAGAAAGTCTATCGGCGCTTCTGTTGAAACAAACACGCACACTTACGGGTCAGTGCGTGTCCAGATAATAAGAGACTGCCGCCGACGGGCCTCTCCTTCAAAGCTTCCCCTTTCATATCAAATGTGCTGCTTAAAGTAACCAGAGAACAGCCTTTTACTTTTCTCTAAATTAGCTCAGGCAACTCAATTTCGGTGCGGTTTCGCTTCCACCACCGTCTGCACGGCTAGAGTGCCATGATGTCATCGCGGGGTTGTAAGCACATGTGTGGGGAAAATGAAAAAGGTTCCTCTATTTAGCGGTAATTTGTAACAGATCTGAATGAAGGCGGCTGCCAGCAGTTCACAGGGCTGTTTTCCCTCCAATTAAACGGCCGTAAACTCCCAGCATTTGCCTTTCTGCAGGTGCGGCAAATTGGGGTCAAGGAGGATCAGATCTGGCTGCCCTCTTTTGATACTCTTTAGCGGTCTTTAACGTCAGAGACGTGACCAAGCGGTTAAAGCACATGGGAAAGTCTATCTAGAGACATTTCCTGTGCTCTCTCTATGTGCATTTAACCTCCTGGGACTCAGCAATTCATTTATGTGGACATTTGATTTTAGTGCATTTCTGGGGTCATAAGTGACCCTTCGCAAAAACCCACCCTCCTTAGTTACTGTTGCTATGTCCGACAAACAATGCCGCTCTCACACTACACAACATATTCTAACGAAGTGAAAAATACGTAGCGGAGCAAAGAGGAAACTGACAACATGTCGACAGACAAGACAGAACAGGTTACCTCTGGTATGAAACAAGGTCTCTGCTTTAAAATGTTGTCATTTTTTAAAGAAATTCAAACAATAAGTACAGTTTTGTGGCTCTTTAATGTGTCATAATAGATTTCTGTATTGCCTTATTAGATCAATCGGCAAATGAACCAATCGTCTTTTCTTCTTTTACTTAAAGCCCAAAAAAACAACATGAATGAACATCAGAACGCATTTTATTTCAACCGCGGAAATACATCAATATACACAATGTTGCAAGTTTAAGTACACGGAAGTCAATCTACTGTCTTGACTGATTTGTTTGTTGGCCAGAATGGCAGATTCAGCGTTATGATTGGTCAGAATGCCCATCAATCAAGCTGTTTGTGAAATATCAATTGCGAGTTTTAAGTCTTACGTTTGTTTAAGAGACATCTTGGGCTTTTTAGAGATATGATAGGTTTAGAGGTTTGACCATAATGTATTATATTTATAATAATATAATACCACTAATAATTTATATTTGAGTAACTATGACATTTTTTCCTGTAAAAGAAAGACACTGATGTTGTTTCTTTTACAAGAAAACACTGATTTGACATTTCAGCAAGCGCACATTTTAAGATGTTGGCAAGACACTACAGCTGAACAGGTTAAAAACCTTATATACTTTAGTGTAATACAAGTTATTATTTTTTTTTATTAAAAAGTTATTCTTAATAATTAAATATTTTCTTATTTACATGCCCAAAATGTGTTAATATAAAAATAAGACTACATATAAGGTAGGGAATGATTTTTTGCCAATTTTTACACACATTATGTCATATATTAAGAAGTAAAAAAAATGTATAATCAAATCACTGAACAAAAATAGTTGTCATTCTTAGCTGAAATTTTCTGTGCCAAAATAATGGCTGAAAAACACATTTTATTAGGCTCCTGCCTATTTTTTATTTTTTTGTGTGTGTGTGTGTGTGTGTGTGTGCAGAAATAGTATTCTCATAGCTTCATAAAATTAAGATTGAACCACTGATGTCACATGGACTATTTTAACAATGTCTTTACTAACTTTCTGGGTCTGGGAATGTTTCAGTTGCATTGCTGTCTATGCAGGGTCAGAAAGCTCTTAAATTTCATCAAAAATATCTTAATTTGTGTTCTGAAGATTGTGTTCCCGTTTTAGAATGACATGAGGGTGAGTAATTAATGAAAGAATTTTCATTTTTGGGTGAACTATCCCTTTAAGGCCTCCACAAGATATAAAATAAATAAGTAAACATACACACACACTCACCATTGTTTTTCTTTTAAAAAATATACCTTATCTTCCAAACAACTGCTTGATTCCAAGAGGATGAAGAAAAGCTGCAGAATAAGAAAAGAAGAGGAAAAAAAAACAGGAATGTGCTTCCTTTTTTTGGAGCATCTGCCAAAGTCTTCAAAGCTGAAGAAGGGCTCTATTGTCAGCATGGACAGACTGAAGATCTGTGTGAGACAACAGTCTGGCCCAGGACGGATTCTGGAGTTCAGCCGCTGCTGGATACTGCTGCTACATCGATGGGATCTGAGCATCCCAGCATCCCCGCTTTCTTCCTAAAGAAGACACAGTGAAGAACAATCAATAACAAAAGCACTTAAAGACTGGAACTACAATCACCTCAACTTAAAATAACTGTAACATGACATCCATTCACTTTCTTAAAGGGTTAATTCACCCAAAAATGAAAATTACCCCATGATTTACTCTCCCTCAAGCCATTCTAGGTGTATATGACTTTCTTATTTCAGACAAATCCAATCTGAGTTATATTAAACATTGTCCTGGCCCTTCCAAACTTTCAAATCGCAGTGGGAAGGTGTTTCTGTTCAATAGTCCAAAAGAAGTCCAATGAAGTGCATCCATCCATAATAAAAAATACTCCACACGGCTATGGGGGTTGAATAAAGGCCTCCTATAGCGAATCGATGCATTTTTGTGCAAAAAAAAAAAAAGTGCATATTTAAAATGTAATAATCACTTTTCTCTAGCTTGCGCTAACATTGTACACAGAAGCCGAGTGGATGATGTTGGACGTATGCTTTGTGCATGAAGTACAAAAGGAGGATTTGTAAAGAAAAATGTCGGCGGATTTTGATATAAGCCACAATATTTTGATTGTTTTTTCTTTGCTAAAGATTTAACTCTGATTAGATTCAACTTAAAAAAGAAAGCCATATACACCTAGGAAGCCTTGAGGGTGAGTAAATCATGGGCTAATTTCAATTTTTGGGTGAACTAACCCTTTAATACATGTTCCTGGTCTTACTGTTAATGATTCATCCATGTTCTCCAAAAGACAAAAAAAGATAAATAACAAAATGAAAAACAAAGTAATTTAAAAAATAAAAATAATGAAATAAAATATAAAAAATAATACAATTAAATAAAAAATTAAAAGCCCATATTAAATAACCTGTTTCACTCAAAAAGGTTGCATTACAGAAGTACAATGGGGTGTGAATACCATTTCAACTTCAAGGATCTTTGATCAAAGAGGTGTTTAGTCTATTTCCAGCTTAAATCGAGCCATATAAGGAAACAAGCATCTGTTAAAGGCCCACAACATAAAGAATTCAGTCTGAGTGCGGGCATGTGGTTAAGAGGAGATTTACACTGGTTTATTTATACATTAACACTGAGCTAGTGACTACACTGATTTCTCGAATAAACCAGGTTGCATTTCTGCGTCAGGACCAGACCCCTTTAGAAAACCACTTGGCTTGGAGACGCAATCCTCCAGATTCCAATGAAAAAGCCTCATCTCTTAACTGTGGTCACGATGAGGCAGAGGAACTCCAAAAAAGAACGACAACGTTTCTCAAATGAGATGCTAGGAAAGTATTAATGTGCCCTCACTGTGTCAATAATGTGTTTGGCTGCTACCGTTTGGAATGACTCAACGACTGAAATTCAGAAAGAACCATCCATCCATCTTTGGCTTCGCATGCCGAATGTTCAGGCTCGGATTTCTCATTTGGTCACGTAAAAGCTTCATCTCTCCTTCTGAAAGTCCTGCAACAAAATAGCCTGTCATATTCACGACCGAAGCCCTACTGACGAGCCAAACGCACTCGCGTGGGTAAACGTTTGACCCAGACACGACTGAAGCTCACCTGGTAAAGCATTTTATCACTGTTACTTACAATAAAAGCTAGACGAAATGATATTTTTCAACTGCTGGTGTGTTACTTTGCAGTTTTTAGATAAGTACTACCTTAAAGAAGAATGTTCGGAATAGCTAGGAAGTACATTCCCAACTATTTTATTTCATATTTGTGTGTGTAACAGGATAACCAGAATGGTGAAAAGTGGCTCAATATGATAAAAAGCTGAAAAATAAGAGGAATTAATGATGCTAGCTGAAACGTAAAGTTATTATTACATTTTCATCCAATAGTACACCCAACATTCATTGATAAATTGTTCACAGTAAGTGTTCAGACCAACTCAATTCAGATTTCATGTTGACTTTAAGGCTTTGGGATCCAGCATTGGTATCATTTACATGCAGAACCTCACTAACATCGAATGTGAATAATTAGGTTTCAAAGCCAGAGGATCAGATGTTTGACATAAGTCACAATGTTCAGCCAGTATAATAAAACCGACAGACTAGTCTGCTAGTACACTCAATCCTTCTAGAATCCACCTCTGTTCAGACTACAACTCCATGTAAAAAAAAAAAAAAGAAATCTCACTCGCTCTGGGAGATATTCTCTTCACGTATAATTGGAGTCGGTTATTTGGAGAGCCAAGGCTCCGGGTCTTAAAGGAGAAGTTCACTTCCAGAATGAAAATTTCCTAATAATTTACTCAACCCCATGTCATCCAAGATGTTCATGTCTTTCTTTCTTCAGTCAAAAAGAAATTAACATTTTTGAGGAAAACATTCCAGGATTTTACTCCATAAAGTAGACTTCAATGGTGGTCAATGGGCTGAAGGTCCAAATTGCAGTTTCAATGCAGCTTCAAAGGGCTCTACATGAACCCAGCCGAGGAATAATCTAGTCTTAGTCTTATCTAACGAAGCGATCTGCAATTTTCAAAGAAAAATACTAATTTATATACTTTTTAACCACAAATGTTCATCTTGCAATAGCTTGACCCTTACGCATTATGTAATCATGCACGCGTAAAGCACCGACCCATTGTTGGAACAACGATGTTGGACGATTTTGAAGTTGGAGGACAAAATTAGATGAAGGTTTTTGCCCTACAATACCTTTTCAACCGAAGACTTGCATGTGTGTTTAAAAAGCATGTTAATTTTTGTTTTTAAGAAAAGACAACACCCTTATTACACAGCTGAGATTGTGTAAAGTCCTTTGAAGCGACTCTGCAATTTGTACCTTCAACCCGTTGGCCACCACTGAAGTCCACTATATGGGTCATTCCTTAGATTCGGTTCATTTTCAACTTGGAATATACATGTTTTTCAACTACATTTGATTCAACTTCTAAATACTCCACATCATTAGGCACAGACCAAACCTCAAAAAAAATCATATTTTCCCACCTCAGACATTAAAGATCTTGTATTATTTTCAGTTGTTTTCAGCTTTAGACATTTTTTTTTTATTTCTCAACCCCGTGACAGACAAAATGGGATTGGTTTAAAAAGGATTTTACACAGAAATTGTTATAAAACAAACATGTACACTGTAAAACATGGCTGCGAATTTAACAGTAAAAAACTGTAAAAATGCTACACTAAAAACTTGTTAAATGGTTAATGGTAAAAGACTGTAAAATTTTCAGTGAAATGACCGTTCCCAGAATTCCCTGTGTTACATTTTTTTTTTTTTTTTTGTATTTGATGTTTTTTTTTGTTGAAATAACTCTTTCTTCTTAGTTTTGTCCTAGTAAGTTTGTACATTAGGGATGTATGTTACATCTAATGTTGTTAAATGAATGTTTATTGTATTATTTCAGTTTCATGTGTGTTTCTATGACGGTGTTTAGTGTTTGTGTGAATGACACTGTGCACCTCCTATATATGTTAATATTTAAAAGCTGCTTGTGATGGGCTTTAGTTCATCATTTAAATTTCTCATCACCACCTGGTTTTGGTGGTTATCAGTGTATTGCAAAGGTATAAAACAGATTTCAGTACTTCAATAGGTTCATACATTACAATTTATCAGACAAGGAAATTGCTATATTTACTTGTAAATTTAACTGAAAACCGTACTGTATTTTTTATGCTTACTGCTCATGTGTCCCTGATAACAATTTAATAATAAAAAATGTTACATTTTTCATCATTTTCACTTTTTAATAGGATTGAAGCCAAAAATATAGAAATTGTGTGTCTACGGCCTCTATATTTTTGTAAAAAATATTTTTAATTTAAAATTTCAACTAAAACCCACATTTTTATTGTTTTAGCCCTTAACATGTCAGATGGTAATCAGCAAAAAATACTTGTTTTTAATTGTCTTCCCTATATTTTTAAAAATATTAATGTGATAAGGTGTGACGGGGTTGAAGACTCTAACACATTTGAAGGGATATATTGCTTTTAATTTAAATTTTTGGTTTTGTTTCTCTCTCAGATTATCCCCTTGTTTCTGGGTCAACATATCTGCATGGTCAACAGTGTCTTTCTGCTGCAAATGTGGGTGCAATTTCTGTTGTATGTTGCTTGTCAACATTTAAGTGGACAAGCTACATGAAAAATTCTATTTAATGCAAAAATATGCGTTGTCATGATTTTGAAGTATATATATATTTACTGAAACCATGTATTTTTTCATTAAAATGCTTAATAAATGAAGCAAATAACTCAACCCCAAATGTATTTCTCAAAAATGAGAAATACATTTGTGACGGGGTTGTGTTTTTTCACTCAAAATGGTCACTGCTCCTCATGTAATGTAGCAGAGTAGACCATATATGACAGCAGTAAAATAAGTACATTGTATATACTTATTAATTCAAATAAAATGTTAAAAAAGTACAAATTTTCCATTTTAATTTTATGTGATGGGGTTGAGTTGTTAAGCTGGACAGTACTCTCCGTGACTATAACATGCCTCAAAAATATGAATAAAAAGTATGATTCTACCAACCATTTTCTGCACCATTATTAAAGAGACCTGGATGATGTCATTTCTGATAAATGATGTCACATAAGAGTGGAGTCTAAATTATTATGGGCGTAAAATGGTTAGTGTGACGGCGTCTGAGGGACATAGCAAGTCTGTTTTTTTATAAAATATTTTGCAATTTTTCAGAAAAATATTTTTTTACAAGAAAGGAAAACAAACAAATGCTTTCATTGTTGCCAAAAATCACAGACACTATGGACATTTGGTTAATGAAACGAGAATCTATTAAATGAATCACCTACATAATTATGAAACTATTTTAGAGCATGTAAACATACTGTTTGAGGGTGTTGTAGTAAATAAGGTAACAGGTTCTTTCAAAAGCCTCTTTTGCACGGACATAGTGTCAGTGCAGGTGGCGAATCTGTTCACAAACCAGATGTTTTTTGGTAGCCAAGTTTTGGAAGTTTTCAGCAACAACAACTCAGCCTTCCAAGACTAAACACAACTAGATTGTTTGCATTACAATCAATGAAACTGTCTAGAATGGAAACCCGTAGCATGTTCGGTTGATGGACCGTTCCCATGCCTGTCGCAGTTTACAGTGGCTTGACGTTATTTTCACTCTCTGTCTAATATAAAATGATCCTGTTTACAAATATTGTGTGCCAATTGATTGCTGTGAATTTTATTCATTACATATTTGAATAACTTGACCGTGTCATCAAAACTAGCTTAGACAGTTGGATGTTAAAATATGTCCTCAAAACTCATAACACTCATCAACAAAGATGTGATGTGGCATGTTTATTTGTGGGCAGGTTATGTCATGGTTTGGCTCTGAAAACAGTGGAACTTTCGGTTAGAGGTACACAGAGAACCAGAACCAGAACCATTTCTGTGGAAAAAGAAAAGTAAATTTGTCTAAATAATTTAAATATCAGGTCAGGTCAGATTTGGTAACATGCAGTTTTTGTACAACTGCATTGAAATTGTATAATATGTAATATACAGTTGAAGTCAAATGTTTACATACACCTTGCAGAATATGCAAAATGTTAATTATTTGACCAAAATAAGAGGGATCATACAAAATCAATGTTATTTTTTTATTTAGTACTGACCTGAATAGACATTTACAGTACATATAGTCCACAAGAGAAAATAATAGTTTAATTTTGAAAAATGACCCTGTTCAAAAGTTTACATACACTTGATTAATAATACTCTTTTGTTACCTGAATGATCCACAGCTGTGTTTTTTTCTTTAGTGATAGTTGTCCTGAACAATTAAACTGCCCGCTGTTCTTCAGAAAAATATTTCAGGTTCCACTAATTCTTTGGTTTTTCAGGATTTTTGTGTATTTGAACCCTTTTCAACAATGACAGTATGATTTTGAGATCCATATTTTCACACTGAGGACAACTAAGGGACTCATATGCAACTATTACAGAAGGTTCAAATGCTCACTGATGCTCCAGAAGAAAAAAACTGCATTAAAGGGATTAGTTCACTTTCAGAACAAAAATGTACAGATAATGTACTTACCCCCTTGTCATGTCTTTCTTTCTTCAGTCGTAAAGAAATTATGTTTTTTAAGGAAAACATTTCTCTCCATATAATGGATATGAATGGTGCCCCAAAGTTTGAACTTCCAAAATGCAGTTTAAATCCAGCTTCAAAGGGCTCTAAACGATCACAGACGATGAAGAAGGGTCCTATCTAGTGAAATGATTGGTTATTTTCTAAACAAATTGACATTTATATACTTTTTAACCTTAAATGCTCATCTTGTCTCGTCTCTGCGATCCTCTGTGATCCTCTGTGATCCAGGTCAATAAAGTTAGGGTATGTCTAAAAAGTACCAACCCAGTGTTTACAAAGTGAACATACAAAGAAGATCAAACGGCCGTTACAAAAAAGGTAAAAAAGTGTTGTAGGACGATTTTGCAGTTGAAGACGAAAACAAGATGGGAGTTTTTCGACATAGACACAGACTACACATGCGCATCACAGAGACAACAGAAGACAAGCATTTGCGGTTAAAAAAATATAAATTGTCAATTTGTTTTGAAAATATCCAATCATTTCGCTAGATAAGACCCTTCTTCATCGGCTGTGTTAGTTTAGAGCCCTTTGAAGCTGGATTTAAACTGCATTTTGGAAGTTGAAACTTTGGGGCACCATTCATATCCATTATATGGAGAGAAATCCTGAAATGTTTTCCTCCAAAAACATAATTTCTTTACGACTGAAGTTTGAAAGACATGGACATCTTGGATGACAAGGGGGTGAGTACATTATCTATAAAGTGAACTTATCCTTTAAGAGCCGGGGGTTGAAGACTTTTAATCATAATGAAGAAGTGTACCTTTTTTTTTTTTTTTTTACTTTGCCAAACCTCTGCCTTTCATAAGCTACCGAAGATATTTACATTTTTCCCAGAAGACAAAATAAGTGAAAATTACCGATCTTCAAATTCAAAAGGTTTTCACCCCTCCGGCTCTTAATGCATTGTTTTTCCTTCTGAAGCATCAATGAGCATTTGAACCTTCTGTAATAGTTGCATATGAGTCCCTCAGTTGTCCTCAGCCTGAAAAGATGGATCTCAAAGTCATACATTCATCGTTGGAAAGGGTCCAAATACATAAATATGCTGAAAATCCACAAAATTTTATTCTGAAGAACAGCGGGCAGTTTAACTGTTCAGGACAAACAAGGGACTCATAAACAACTATCACTAAACAAAAAAACAGCTGTGGGTCATTCAGGTAACAACACAGTGTTAAGAATCAAGTGTATGTAAACTTTTGAACAGGGTCAATTTTATAAATTCAACTATTATTTACAACTATATGTAAACATTTTATGTGAAATATCTTATTCGGGTCAGTACTAAATATAAAATAGCATGCATTCTGTATGATCCCTTAGTTTGGTAAAATAATTGACATTTTGCAGATTCTGCAAGGTGTATGTAAACTTTTAACTTCAACTGTAAATGTGAAGTGAATTGAATTAAATTGATAATGTTTCACTTTAGCTGAAAATGGCATGCATTATGACCAATAAGCGGCGCTGTCTGGTGGCCTTGCCAGGTAGCAGCGCACTACCAAATGTAATATTTAAAAGTATAGTTAATGTTAAAATTTAAATAGTCATCATTTACTCACCCTTTTGTTGTTCGTTTCTTTCTTCTGTGGAAGACAAAAAGAGACGTTTAGCAGAATGTTGTAGCTCCTCACAATGAAAGTGAATGGAAACAATAACATTTTCATTAATAACCTGATGGAAATAACAATCTCAGGGGTACAATTTAAGATGCCATTATTTCATTAAGTGGAAAGCTTCAGGCAGTAGTTACCTTGTGGGTTACTCGAGTCAAAAACTGGCACAGCTGCTGTTCAGGTGGGCTGCTGGGGTTTCGGGTCAGAGAACGTTCTTGACGTGGGGGCATTCCGAAGAAAACCCGCTGACAACGTTGTTACTCGCCAGCTTGAAATCCTACAGCTCTCAGAGGCTATCCCAAATTAACTTAGTGAATCAAAGCCTCCGGGAGCTGCAGCACTCCGGCAGGGATTCTAATTTTTTCCACTTATGCTGGAATGTGGCCTTCCAAGTGCCCAAGTCTCTCAACACCAACTATTTGCTGTTTGTTTTGACCGTTTTCCCTGCGGGGAGGGCGAGCAGAGGAGGAAAACGGTTCGGAGAAAGCAATGGAAACACTCGCCGACTGCCAAGACTGCATCCATTTTCTCCTGAAACTATTCAAAATGATGCAATGGGACTGTTATTGGGTTTCACCGACAGGAAAACCACAGGTACACACACACATACACACACACACAGGCTTGTGGGCGAGACACACCATGATAGACATCCAGAGCCTCTGAAGGGTTTCTTACCAGACAGTTTCAATGCCACCGTCTGAAGTCATACTCCAATTATGGAGCGCCGCGATGCAAAATATACGGAACACTTCATGAAACCTCTCTGTGCATAACCTGGATTTAACAAAACTCCATTCACTGTCCACTGTCTAATGAAGCTTGTAAAATACCAGCTTTTTTTGTAATGGTGGGACAGACGCTCTCTGATGTCTCGTCAACGTTGAGCGTCTGACAACTCCACTAAGAGGGGCCCGACCGGAGGAAGTCATTATGAGGTCACCCCCGGTCCTCCCGAGCACATATGATGTCATCTCGCAGACTGGAGGTTTTTCCTTGGAATGCGTCTCGTGCCATTTTGGGGTTTGGAACGTATGTCGCGTGTCTGGACAGGCATTAACGGGGGCACCGCGCGCCGTCACGTCATCCGTTACGCCCCAGAATTTTTGAGCCTCATGTAGGCCTGTCAATCAAGACGCTTTACGGCCTTTCTGGTTGAACTTGTATTGTGAATTTCGAGAAAATCCCTTTGCGTTGATTAAATGTAATTTTATGTTTCCTCCGTGCGCACAACGATATAAATGACCTGCAGGAAAAAAGCAGCTGCAATCACTTACGCCGTTTCCATTACTACTGACGGTGTTAATTGATAAATGTGGTATCGCAGACGACCCTTGGGTTTTTTTTAATGTTGGACCCCACTGACTTCCATCATATGGACAAAAAGACAGTTTTTGGTGAACTATACCTCATTGGTAGCAGGTTTTTGCGTAGACAAGCTACAGTTTACATCTGTCTGTCCAAATATACATGATGTATAGGGGCCATTCTACAGAATTGGTGCAAACTGCTGCCCCAAAACCAAAAAACACATTTAAAAAGCATATACGTTTTCAAAACTTAGATGTTTACTAAGATACTTCTATTATCTATTAAAACCCACAATAATATTTAAAATATTAGTAAGGTTAATATATATAAAATAACTGTTTATAGGGTACTTTCAATTGGGAGGTGGCTGTCCAAAACCTTAACCCCTAAATTTAAATTTATGAAAATGATACTGAAATCAATTTTGTTCTTTTTTTCCATTGTTGTTTTAAAACGTATCTTTTTGATTCTTTTAAAAATTATGAACGCATTTTCACTACCGAAACAGTGTATATTTTAGTCTATTGGCTGAGACTGATTTTAACCACACTTCTACATTTATGAGCAGAAAATATTCATGTGTCTCTCTCTCATAGTTACATGGTGAGTAGATAGGCCCCATCATTAAATGTGTAAATGTGTTAAAAAATCTGTGGGTAACTTTAAAGAATGTCACTACCTTTTTTTAGCAGTTATTCCATCACATTTAGTTGTTTAACACGGTTCAGAACTGTGCTAGGCTAGGTAAACATGTGCTGATTAGCATCTTTGCGCTAGGTTCAAAAGTATCTAAAATTCTCACTACTGAAACATTTTGTGAAGTTTTGGTAGTGACATCGATTTTTTGGGTGTTATTCCATAAATTTGTCACTACTGAAACAGTTACGACCAAAACATGTCATCATTGTTTCGGTAGTGACAAAAGGGAACACATAATCCACATTTATTTATTTATTTATTGTATTTTAGCATGTTTTAGAAGTAAAATTCTGTAATTTGATGTGGTCACTACTGAAACAACATGGGATGTTTTGTCAGAAACATAGTATACTGTATTATGTACTAACATGTTATGATCAATGTATACTCAAACTAATAAATCCTTAAGTTTGAAATCAGAATGGTCAACTTTTTGCCTTATACAAAGGATTTAAAATAAAACTAATCTTTTAACATCTTATAATCTTATTACACTTTAAATATTGTTACAAATGTAATTGTTATTAATTTACCTCTAAAAAAAAAAAAAGAAAATAGCAAAAAATATATATTTACAATGCAGATGTGTGCAAAATCTTAATATAGCAATAACCCTTCTAATTAAATTATACATTACTGTGTTTTGGTAGTGACAAATCTGGGGAAGAAGACAAATATTCCAAAACGTTCTGAAAATACAATATGAGAATTAAATGTGTACCTTGCATATTATACAATTTGCATATCTACAAATGTTTTGAAAAAATGAATTTTTTCAAGACTTTTTCAAGTCTGACTTTGGACCAATTCTGTAGAATGGCCCATACATTTCTGTCTGTTAGTCCATAAAAATCTGGTACAATTTTAATCAGACTAAAGGCCCGTTCACACCAAGGATAACTATGAAAAATAGTTTTAAAAATCGTTTTAAATGTAAAAGAGTAGCAGAGGAACAATATTGTTGCATTCTCAGAAAAAAAATGTACAAAAGCTGGGCCTTAAAGCTTTTATATGACATTTTTAAGACGACAAATTATTGTTATTCATGTCGGCTGAAAATTACCTATCCATTCTGTGGATTAGTCACGTTTTGGCGGGTATTTCAAATACTATTTGTCGTAACTACACCATCTGAGGGCAAAATGTTTGTCGTGAAGCAGCTGGTATGAAACGAAAGACGTCCGTCTCTAAATTCATCAGACAAGTTTTCCACAGTACTTTACAAAAAGTCATCCGTGCTTCTAGTTTAGCAACATTAAAATATTCATAATCGCCCAGATAGGCATATTTTTCGTGTATCAGGCTTGTGTCTCTTTCCATGAGCACTGGAATCACGCTCCGATGAATTACTGCTACCGCATTCATGTTTTTGTAGAGTTGAGGGAAAACCACTGGAGCGCTGACAATGACTATTTCTAAAGTTATTTTTAGATAACTGACATCCCCAAAACAGAATGTGCCTGGCGTACTGAACGATAATCATATAAACAACAGAATAATATCCAGACAAACGGGCCGCCTTCCAGAACAAGACGCGAACGCTACCCTCCGTTGGCTTGGCACGGTGAACGACGTCAACTCTGGTTGAACTGATCGACGTACGAACTCACCGCCGACTGGTCATCTGGTTGGCAATCTGTCAGTAACCACAGAACTAATGCTGAATCAACGCGAAAGAAAAGAATGAGTACTTTCCTGGATAAGGATGTGGGGTATGATAATGTACCACAGACGTTCTTAGCGTCTGTCACAAATGATCCAAGTGCTTTGGAAGTCGAACTAATTATTCGTGTTTTTCATAATTTATCTTGCATTATAATGATTTCCTAATTTGGAACATGATCAAACAGTGTGTATGTGGACATGAATAGGTAGGCTATTTCTTTTACAAAATGAACCATACAGAGACTTACATCATGGTTTGGTCAGTTACCTCAATGCGCAGCCATATTGAAGATACTCGAATGTAAACAACAGCATGGATTGTAGCTTAATGTACTGTACTGAAGTTGCTCTTCTAATTTATACTGTGTAAACCATGGGATAAAAGTGTGGAAGCTGCTAAATCATTTAAAGCACTTGGACAGCAGGAAAGGGTGCAATATTCTGACAAACTACAGTTAATAGGTGGTAAAGATTTGTATGAGCAGTATTAAGTTAGATATTAGCCTAATATTTCACCTACCTAGCCTGAAATTTTAAAAACAAAAATGAATGTTGTCAAGATTCTTGCCCTGAAAATCCTGGCTCAGTTTGGCCAACGACAAACACCTTTTTTCCTCAGCCTTTTTGCACTCTTCTCCTTGATTTGTAGGGTGATTACGTAGAGTGCTGCCAAAATGGCCTATTGATGCGTTGTGTAAACACTCTTTTATAGTAAAACTGTAGTAACCTTGGTGTGGTTATCATGGTTTAACTATATTTACCTTGTTTTTTTGGTTTAATTTGCAGTAAAACCATGGTTAATGCCTGTAAGTCTGTAAATAAATATAAATAAATATTTTATTTAGCAAGGAAGCTTTAAATTGATCAAAAGTGATGATAAAGACATTTATAATGTTACAAAAGATTTCCATTTCAGATAAACTCTGTTCTTCTGAACTTTATATTCAAAGAAACCTGAAGAAAAACCTACTCAGCTGCTTTTCGCATAATAATAAAGTTTTTTTTGAGCAGTAAATCAGAATATTAGAATGTGTGGAATGGATCATGTGAATGGAATAATGATGCTAAAAATTCAGCTTTGAAATCACAGGAATAAATTACATCTGAAAAAAATATTCAAATAGAAAACATTTATTTTAAACTGTAAAAATATCTAAATTGTACTGTTTTTGCTGTAATTTGGATCAAATAAATGCAGGCTCGGTGAGTAGAAGAGACTTCTTTAAAAATACGTACCGTTCAAAAACTTTCGACTGGTGGTGTTAAAATCACACAATAACTCCCCATCACTAGAAAATGGAGGTATTTTTATATAAATACTACATAAAATATTACAGTACTTTTCATGCTTGGTAAGTAATTTGGTAAGCAATCTGATATAATATTTAATCGACACTGGTCTACAAACACCATCTCTGGAGATGCTGGCAAATTAACAAAGGATTGCGATCTCCACACAGAGAGGCTCACAGCCTTGAGACCGACCCGCAGGTGGACGGCCTCCACGAAATATGATCTATAACACACTATGCTGTCTGATCAGCGGCGTCTGGGCCTCTCGAGGAGGAAACGAAACCAATTCCCAGACCCTCGCTGCATATAATTCAGGAGTCCTGAAAATCACCCTCGCTGACCTGTGACGAGAAACCAAAAGAGAAAGAGAAAACAAACTCCAAACACTTTTCACGAAACACCATGTTTAATTAAAAAGTAAGCAGTTTCTGAAATACAACTGGTAATGTTTTCACAACTGAACAGGTTAAGGTAAAAAATAAAAAACTGACACGTTGACTGGTAGGACGCTCAATTCTGAATGAAACGCTTCAGAAGGTGGCTTAAGAAAACATTAGGAGGCGTAAGTGAAGGACAGACGTCTGCAGCTTTGTTTCATGTCTTGTTTCCTTTGGCAAGGCCCAACGTTAGACATTTGTTTCATTTCAAATTCAGCTTCCTTGTCCAAGGATTAGCGGTTGGGCTTGATTTGCTGTGGGGCACTGACAGCCCGATACGGAAACAGGCCTTTCCGAGCGCACACGGTTTTGGGTTTGAAACCAAACCTGTCTCTCTTTTAACGCTGCACTCGAGTCCCGTGGGACTCTACGAGCGGCTGGATGTATTTTCTTCTAACATAAAAAAGGCAAAACATAGCTCAAAACACATATTATAATGACATGTTCAATATCAGATCAGGCACTTGAGTCCTGCCAGCAACATGTCAGTGTCCTCAAGAGAGCAGCAAGTCTAAAAAACCTCATCGAGTCGTAACTGGCGTGTAATTTCTGGTTTAGAAAACTCGAGGTCGCGGCTCCCAACGGAGGGCTGTTTTCGTTTTGTTCTCTAGGTGAAAAGACGGACTGTTCCGTCGGCCCCTGAGGAAAACACCCAGGGTTGGGTTGGGTGGAAGGTCACGTCGAGGACCCCGAGGTCATGAGTGATGCTGTGACCCTTCAGAACCTTCACTGGAACAATCAGAGGATTCTGCAGCAAGTCACTGTAAGATTAACACACAGACATTAGAAAGGTTAGTGTGGTTCATAACTGGCTCTGAATAATGATTTTCATGAAGTCTGGCTCCAATAACGGTTCTAAAATGTCTGAGTTCTTTTCTGCCAGTGGATGTTTCTTCAACTACGGGCACTTTTATGAACCATGAGTTGATTTTTATTAAACGTAACAGATTCAAACATTTTTTTTTGTTATATGAAGGTCATACTAAAATCTATCTTGGAAAGCATTAGCCATGCCTTAGTTTATTTTAGCTTCCTTAAAATGTACAGATTTTATATATATTATATATATTATATATATATATATATATATATATATATATATATATATATATATATATATATATATATATATTACCAATTACTTATTTCAAATTAAAACTGTTTTCTGTATTAATGTAACCCAAACCTGTACATTTAAATTACTTACACTTTATTTAACATTACTGTGCATTTAAAATGCTTTTTTTTTTTTAAATAATTACTATATGTATATAATTTTAAATGTTTTATGTACATTTTATTGTTATTTTGTTTTTGTAATTTTTTAAATCATTACATTTATTACATTTTTAATACTAAAATATTTTGTTGTGTGCCTTTAGTGTAAAGATTTTACAATTTTTATTTTTTAAATAATACATTTATTACATTTTTACATTTTGAACACTTCACAAAATTCACAAATTTTGTCTAAAAAAAAAAACGTATCAAAAATTAGTATGCATGCTTATAAAAAATCATTTCATTTGGAAAGATGGTAAAACTAAATAAAACTCTATTCATCAAGTTAGTAAATTTCAAAATGAACTTTTAAATATTTGACCCTTGACCACAAAATCAGTCATAAGTATATTTGTAGCAATAGCCAAAAATATGTAAGGGTCAAAATCAGATTTTTATTTTATGACAAAAATTTGGATATTAGTATCCATGAAGATATTTTGCACATTTCCTACCATAAATATATCAAATCTTAATTTTGGATTAGTAATATGCATTGCTAGGTACTTAATTTGAACAATTTTCTCAATATTTAGATTTTTTTGCACCCTCAGATTCCAGATTTTCAAATAGTAGTATCTCAGCCAAATATTGTCCTAACAAGCCATACATCAATAGAAAGCTTATTTATTTTAAAAAAAGTGAACCTTATGACCGGTTTTGTGGTCCAGGGTCATATTAAAACTCAAATAAAATGTATAATGATAAAAAAAAACCTGTATAAACTGCTAGCAGACCCTCACTAATCTAGTTTATCTTACTATGTCACTCTATTTTTAGCTTAGTCAACCACTGTGTTCCATCCCAACGAAAACAGTTTCCTTTTTTTCTACCCAAATTTTGTGGTAAAAACTGCTGGCCATTTCTTCCAACTGTCTGAGGGCCGTAAAGGCCATAAAACAGTGAATTCTGGAAATATGGTTTGCTGTATATGCATCAACAGTTTGACTGGGGAAAGTAAGAAGTGGAAAAATAACATGACATCCTCAGTTTGAGTATAAAGAGATCTATTAAGGCCAGCTGATGAAGGCTTTTCATCCAGATCTCGCTTGCCCTCCCCCGTACACGGATCATTAGCTCCGCTCAAAGAGCGTTCCTGACCAAACTGCAGGAATGATAGTCTACCCCTGCAGATACACTGGACACGTGCCCAAGAGAAACAGACAGACAGAAAGAGAAAAAACACTACTACACTGGGTTAAGTTAGACAGGGTATGTTTAGAACAGCACATCACCATACTACTTACACTATTTATGCAGTATATGCACAAAAATGTGCAGTACATAACCAAATTACACACACAGTCTACTGTTTCCCACAATGCAATGCAACCGACTTTCCTTTTCCAGTGTGCCAGTAGCAAATTAAAAGAGCTGCCGGTAGCCAGTAGGAAAAAAATACTATGAAAGTCAAAGGTTACCAACTTTCTTCAAAATATCTTCTTTTGTGTTCAACAAAAATACATTTAGACAGGTTTGGGACAGCTTGAGGGTGAGCAAATGATGGCAGAATTTACATTTTTGTGTAAACTATCCTGTTAAAGGGGTCATCAGATGCAAAATTCACTTTTACATGTTGTTTGAACAAATGTATGTTGGCAGTGTGTGGACACAACCACCCTATAATGATAAAAATCCACCCAGTGCTTTTTGGTTTTTTAAATCCCCAACAATAATCACTTTCTCACTGACGTTTAAGCACAGACCCACCCTGAGTGAGCTGTAAACATGAAAATGTCTCCCAAGTGATTGAGGTGTTCTGTTGTTGGATGCAATAATAAACATGGCAGTCATCATTTACTCCCGACACCTGAGCCGCTGAAGACACAGAGGATTACTTTCATTTTTGAAGTGAATGCGGCCCCCGATCTACCTGAATGCGTCTATGTTCACACAAATCATTCATGATCCAGCTTCACCTACAGAAGAAGTGAGTATAAGGGGTTTTTATGAATCCTTGCAAATCACCTTTCCTGCTAATGTGCTAGTTAGTTTTGCAGCCAGAGGGTACAGTCTCTCTGAGACTGTCTCTCTCTCTTCACCCCACGGAAGAGAGGGGGCGGGGTGAGCAGAGCTCATTAGCATTTAAAGGGTCATGCACCGAAATGGCTTGCTGTGAATAGAGCGGTTTTTGACAAGGTAAAAAGGGTGTTGTTTTACACCACCATTAAGAAATTCTAAACAAAAGTATGTTACTTTTTTGCCACTAACATTACATTTTCCATGTTTATTATTGCATCTTTTTATATTTAATTAATTATATTTGTATATTTAAACCAGCGAGCATTAGGCATAAAAATGACATTTTTAGCATTTATTACTGCATACTACTAAATTATATTAATTTATAATATATTAAACTATTAAAACAAGATACAAAACTAATATCAGTTACAAAAGTTGATTGACATTTAAACTAGCCAGCATTACACTGCAAATATTGTGTATTTAATTTATCACTGCATACAGCAAATGAAAATCAGATTCATTTAATGTTTAATTACTAACATTTATTTATTTAAACTAGTCAGCAGTATACTGCATAAAATATTAATATATTGCTTATTTATTAATATTTATTATTTTAAAGTATGCTATAAAAGCCCATTTCTACCTCCAAAAAAAAAGGTAATTGTGACTTTTCAGCTTACAATTCCGACTTTTTTTTCTCACAATTGCGAGGTTATATCTTGCATTTCTGACTTTTTTCCTCAAAATTGTGTAATACTAACTTACAATTCTGACCTTTTTTTAAGAATTGTAAGATATAAACTTTTTCTTAGAATGTAAACTTGCTATCGCATTATGAAGTCAGAATTGCAAGATATAAAGTCGCAATTCTGAGAAATAAAGTCGTAATTCTGAGATTTGCAAGTTATCATCTCAATTCTGAGAAAACAATTTATACTTAGAACTTTATATCTCGTAATTCTGCCTTTTTTCTCAGAATTGCGTGATACAAACTTGCAATCCGGAGGAAAGGAGGCAGAATTATAAGATATAAACTCGCAATTGCGAAAAAAAGTCTGAATTGCGAGAAAATTCAAGTTTTTTTTTTTACAAATCAAACTTTTTTTCCCACAATTGCTAGGTAAATCTTGAAATCGTGAAGACTTTTTTTCTCAGAAGTGTGATATATAAATTCGCAATTCTGAGATAAATTGAAATGAAAAGTCAGAATTGCTAGATATAAACTCGCAATTGAGTTATAAAATCAGAATTGTGTGATATAAACTTGCAAATGCGAGTTATAAAGTCAGAATTGCGAGATAGAAACTCACAATTATGACTTTTTACTTAGAATTGCCTGATATAAACTCAGAGAACTGCGAGTTCATATCACAATTCTAAGAAAAGAAGTATCACACAATTCTGCCTTTTTTTCTCAGAACTGCCCCTTTTTCTGGCAATTCCGACTATTTTTCGCACAATTGTAGTTCATATCACGCAATTCTGAAAAAAAAAAAAGTCAGAATTGTGAGTTTATCATGCAATTCTGACTTTATAACCTGCATTTGTGAGTTTATATCTCACAATTCTGACTTTATAACACTTTTGAGAAGAGTCAGAGTTATGAGATAAAGTCACAATAACATTTTTATATGTTTTATTCAGTGGCAGAAACGACCTTCCACAGTATGCACAGTATGTTAGTATATAACAGTTCAAAATTATTTCAAGTACAAAATGAAATACTAGCTTACTAAATACAGCACAGCAAATACTATATACTGCCTAGGTTTTTTTTTTTAAACAATATTAAGTGAAACAGTATGTGTTATGCAGTAATTCTTTTAAACCTCATTTCTGAGTTTTGGGAATGCACTGAAACAGTCAAAAAAGATGTTAAAAATTACATCTAAAATTACTTCTAGTTTATTTGTCACACTGAAAATGGAAAGTTAAGTGCATTGCATTGTGGGATACAGTATTCACTGAAATATACCCTATTGTATACTGCACATACTTACCCAGGTATAATACGCACAGAGAAAGATTAGAAAATCAAAAACTAAATGACACTGGAAAAGAGCAAAACACAACCCAGACAGGAAGACGATCAGACTTACTTGTAGACCATCCCATGACAGACGATAACGCTGCCATCATCAGACCCCGAGGCGAACAGCGGGTAGTGCCTGTGGTAGGCCACGCTCCTCAGAGCCCTCTTATGATGTCTGTATGGACATAGACACAAGACAGACCCGTCAGCGTCCCGACAGCAAAGGGACGTTACACAGAACCGCTCCAAGTCCCAAACGGAGACATTCATTCATTTGACAGGCCCAGCATTACCAACAATTTCCCTCGAGTCTGCCCCAGACTGCCCAAATTATAAAAACCTGCTTGTGCTGACTCACCGGAGAACTTTGTATGGTTTCGTGGACAGGTCCAGGTCGAACCAGGCCAGACGACAGTCGTAGCTACCGCATATCACATTGTCGCCTGTGGAAAATGGGTAAAAGAGGAGAAACCAAATCACATCTGGTCACTGATGTCAAATGTCACTTTAGGGACATTTTTGAGAAACCAACCTGAATATTAAGCCAGAATAACTTTCCTCTTGTCACCTCCAAATACTTAGTTTTATATAACACACCATAACAGTCTGAAGAATGCTGCCAATTTTTAGCGTCTATAATCGTTTACCCAAAAACGAATTTCTTCTCATTTATTCATTTCATACCAAACCAATGACTTACTTTCTTCACGCAAAGTATTTTTTAAAAATCTCTAAGCTGATATTTTCCATTCATCAAAGCCTATGCTGAACCTCTAAAACTCCCAAAAGGACAAAAGAGCACCATTAAAGTAATCCATATGACTTGAGTCATCTAAAGTCATATGACAGACCAAGATTTAATTCACCATTTACTCAAAGTCATCTCTGCTGTAGCTCTCATATATCATTTGGACATAATAATACAAACTTTGTTTATCATTTGGTTATAAGACATACCAGTGCTATTTTGCAAGTTTTTATTAACATTTTTGTCAAGTTTAAGCCTAAAAATGCTGGAAGAAAGCATCAAGATTCAAATAAAATGTCAAAAATGCAAGCTTGTGGTAAATAACGTATTTTATGCGGCAAGTACTAAAATTACTAAAATTATAACAAAAATAAAATAAAGCTACATAGAAAGATATATAAAACAAAAACTAATAAAAAAATGACAAAAGCACAAAATAAAAAGCAAAACTTTAAAATTAAAAAGAATAAAAAGAATAAAGATAAATAAATATTAAGTATTTAAGACAAAAACAAAATAAAGCTAAAAAACAAAAAACACAAGCTAATGAGAATAACAAAGCACAAAAATAAAATGACTAAACCTTTAAAATTAAAAAGAATAAATTAGTAATAAAAAGATAATTATTAAATACTAAGTATTTAAGACAATAATAAAATAGTGCTAAATAATATATATATATATATATATATATATATATATATATATAAAAACACAAGCTGATGAAAATAAAAAAAGCACAACACTAAAACTTTGTAAAAAGATAATACTACTAAATATATAATTTAAGACAAAAATGAAATAAAGCTAAATAAAAATATATAAAAACACAAGCTAATGAAAATGACAAAAGCATAAACTAAAATGACAAACTCTAAAATTAAATAAATACATACAAAAAAATACTACAATTAATACTATTAAATAGAAATACATATATAAAAAACAACGTAAGCTAATAAAAATGACAAAAGCACAAAATAAAACGACCAAAACTTTAAAATGAATAAGAATAAAAAAATAAAATAAAAAGCCAATTAATAAATACCATAGTATTTAAGACAAAAATAAAGCTAAATAGAAATATACATAAAAAACAAAATAAGCTAATAAAAATAACAAAAGCGCAAAATAAAATGACAAAAAATGTAAAATTAAAAAGAATAAAAATAAAAAACAAAAAGATAATTAATAAATACTAAGTAATATAACAATGTAAATAATACTAAATAACACTGGTGCCAATTTCGATTTTCATTATTTTGTTCTTTTAAACTCACAGGATGTAAACGCTACTTTATTTACAAATTATTTGTGCAATATTAACTTTTTTGTATATCAATTTAATTCATAATTTGGACGCAAGCAGCTAACAACAACACTTGTTAAATGTAATCAATGCAAACAAACGAGATTAGAGACGTATGGCCTGAATTTCAGTTTGTTCCTTAAACCAAGCTATATTATGGCTTCATGAGATTTCTTGAAAAACTGCTGCTTTTGAAACAGCCCGTAGTTAATGGATCATTTCAAATGTGTGTTTTAATATTCAACAGAGCTGAAACAATCAGTCGCGATTAATCGATTCAAATAAAAAGTTTATTTTTAAAGTAGTATTTGTATTTGTATGTACTGTAACATATTTTTCATTAAAATATATTTGTGTGTGTGTATTTATATATGCATAATAAATATACACAGTACACACAAACAAACTTTTAATAATTTCGAAGCTCTAATGATTAATGTATAATTGAAGAATTTGCATGTTCAGACAAAATTCCCATTAAAACAACTGGATTTTACTATTTGAGCAACAGTAATTGTGACTGCACTTTTACTCTGCGTTTTTTTATTTGACAGCCTTGATATGCTTTCATTGCATGGGAAATTCATAGGAGATTCTTCAAGACATCTCCTTATGAAAAGAAAGAAAGAAAGTCAAACAGGTCTGGAATGAAATGATGGTGACCCTTTTAGAAAAGACCAGCTACGCACCTCCAGGATGGATGGCCATGCTTGAAATCCATTTGCAGTTGGCCATCAGCTTCTTGGTGAGCTCTTGTTTGATGAGGTTGTAGATTCGCACGTAGCGCTGGGTGGCCACGAAGAAATACGGCCTGATGGGGTGGAAGGAGACGCACTGCACCAGACCCTTGTTCTTGCGGAAGGGGTTCTGCGTCCTGCGTTTGCTCACCTGGTGGATGACCACCTGGAGGCTGCTGCCGTTGTCGGGCATGACGCACGCCAGGTAGTCGCCTTTTCCGTGCCACGTCACCTGCCTCACGGCCTTCAGACAGAGGAGAGAGAGTTAGCGGGTGGTGGGAGGTCAGAGGTCAAAGTCATTCTGCGGTAAATCCACAGACGATTAATCCAATTATAACCTCAAAGACACACTGGGACTAAATTTACTGCCGTTATTAACGCCGACTCGGCCTCTGCCAGTCTGCCAACGCGTGTCGCTGCTTTGCTTTTTCCAGTAGTTTTAATTGGACACTAGAGGCGTTTTAAATTTCTTTCCATTTCAGGAAAAAGACGACCACAGGCTTGTGGCTTCTGCCAATAGTTAAAAGCCTCTGGCTGCAGCTCACGTGAGAGACGGACGGACGCTCTCAGAGGGGATAAGAGAAGGAAAGAAAGACTTTTTTCGTTCCTATTGTTAACTGGAAAATATCGAATTAAATAGAGGTCAAATGTGACCTGCTAATGGTTATCGTGAAGTCCTCATTCTTATGAATATATAATCAGACAGTTGTGGTGTGTTTGTATGTGTTTTGATCACCTTGGGGTGTTTGAGGATGAGGCGGTGACCCTGCTCGTGACCTTCGCCCTCCGCAACGGCCCACTGCACAGGCTGATCCTTTACTTCCTCTGGCTCCTCATAGGAAGAGATTATCTGATCCGTAGCGGTGCAAACCAGCCGGTCGCCCAGACCAGGGTTCAGCAGGATAACAGTGTCATCACTGCACACAAACATCATGTTCATTCTCATCCATCTCTCCATACATCTGATAAAACAAGCTATTTATCTAACCACCCAACCAACCATCAATCTAGTCCATTTATCTATCTAACCAAACTACCTATTTACCCATCTATCTATCTATCTATCTATCTATCAATCTATCAATCTATCATTGTCATGACATCTACTCTCATCTATCTATCCAAAAATGCACCATTTATGCATCCATCCAACCATTAATCGTAGACAATGGATTTTTGGATAGATGGATAGATAGATGTCCACCATTCCTCCAAGCATCCATCATCTATGCATCCATCCATCCATCCATGAACCCATCTATCTGTCCAACAACCTATTATGTATGCATACATCCATCTATCCAAAAATACACCATCTATGCATCCATCACCCACCCACCCATTCATTCCTTCATTCATGCATGCATCCATTTCTGTCCATCCATCCATCTATCTCTGTCAAACCATCCATCTCTGTGCAACCATCCATCCATCTTTCATCCATCTCTGTCCAACCATCCATCCATCCATCCTTCATCCATCCATCCATCCATCATCCATCTATTCATTCATCTATGCATCCATCCATCTCTGTCCAACCATCCATCCATCACCCATCCATCCATCATCCATTCATATTTGCATCATCCATCCATCTCTCCAACCATCCATCCATCCATCCATCCATCCATCCATCCATCCATCCATCCATCCATCTTTCATCCATCCATCCATCCATCATCCATCTATTCATTCATCTATGCATCCATCCATCTCGGTCTAACCATCCATCCATCATCCATTTATCTTTGTGCAACCATCCATCTTTCATCCATCCATCTCTGTCCAACCATCCATCCATCCATCCATCCATCAATCCATCTATCATCCATCCATTATCTATGCATCCATTCATCTTATCTACCCACCTCCATAACCATGTATAACTATTTATCTAACAACTAATCAACCAAATAACTAACAAACATAATTTATCAGACACATTTGAACTATTTCAACCAACCAATCATCCACATATTTTTTATCTATGCATTTATTCATCCATTGCATTGATTTATCTAACTTACAGTCAAATCAAAATGTATTCAAACACCTTTTCACATTATCACAATTTATTCGCTATAGTTTAAAAAACTGTAATAAAATATGACAAGAACTTAAAGAGTTAAACTGTGTCAGAACAAATTCATCTTGATAAAGTCAGATAACTTTGATAGGTATGTAACAATACATGGTTAGGTGTCTGAATAATTTTTGGTTTATAAAATTGTATCAATTTTACTGGTAGTCCACTGTATGAAGAATTTTGAATTATGAAGATTACTTTATTTTGCTATCCCCACTTACATAAATGAACTAGTGTCCTGCACCCACTAGTAAAAAAAAAAATATGAAAAATTATATTTGGTGTCTGAATAATTTTCCTAACCATTGAATACCTTCCTAACCATTGAATTAACTAACAAATGAAGAAAAGCTGGCTATTTAATATAAAAAAATACTCCTTGGAACATTCAAGAAAAGTTCTTGAAAATGTTACCCAAATTCCGAAATGAACATTTGACATTCTCATAATAGGTCTTTCCTGAGGCTTACTAAACTACCACTCATTTAAGCAAGACTGCAGCTCTACACTCATTAAAAATAAATCCTGTAAATTATCTTCTGTCAAACAATATACATCACACACTAAATGTTACAAAACATTCAAATTAACATTCAGGTGCTGATTATAAGAGAAAAAAGGTGGGTCTTACTAGCTGACAGCAACCAGACAGATGGAAGGATTGGGATTCCAGGCCACAGCCTTCACAGCTCCACCCACCTCCACGGTCTTCAGGCAGCGCGCTGTGCTGACCTCCCAGAAACGCACAGTGCAGTCATCAGAGCCTGAGGTCAAAGGGTTAAAACAAAACCTTTTACTTAAATGTGTTCATTACATAAACTACTGATCCATTCAACATTCCCTTTCAAAATGACTTAATGAAGTGGATTACGGGTAAATGTGTGTTTAACATGGTTGTGCAAATGTGCACAGGTTTGTGCGTCTCAGCGTCTAAACAGCTGAGAGGACACAGACGCTCTGGTCTCTGGCACAACTAAAGCGTTCTGTCAGCTTGACGGCACTTCCTCTCTCAGCAGCACACATGGAGGATAACTCATCCTCGCTCTACACAACCACTGTGACACACACAGCAGCACTCTGGCACGAGTGCACTATAATAATACTAAGATTACTGAAGGTGACAGACAAAGAGAAGCCGGGTGTTTAAAGTTTGTGCGCTACTGCTGTTAGACGGTCATTATTCAAAACCAGGGCCATTTATGTCCCTCATATACATAGAGTATAAATAAAAATGACTAATAATGAATAGCTGATGTCAAAGCTTGCCATATGTTAGAATAAAACCCTTTTTAAACAAAGTAAATATAAATTGGAAAAAACATGGACCAAAAATATCGGCACCCTTGCAATTCTGTCAGAAAATGCAACCCTTCTCTCAGAAAATTGTTGCAGTTGCAAATGTTTTGGTGCTCACATGTTTATATATATATATTTTTTTGCAATGGAACAACACACACACACACAAAAAAAAAACCTGTAAAGTCAAATCGATACTGTTTTTGGTGTCTTTTTCAGTGCAAACAAAAACAATTCACATGTGAGAACCAAAACATTTGCTATTAGAACAATTTTCTGAGAGAAGTGTTGCATTTTCTGACAGAATTGCAAGGGTGCCAATATTTTTGGCCATAACTATGATAATAGAAATGTTGTAAATTTGGAGCAAAATCAATATTAAATAGTTTTTTCCAAAAAGCACCATGTCATTTTACAAAATCTATTTTTGCAATGTCATAATGCAATTTATTAACACTTAATGCATAATTCCTCTTTAAATTCACTTAAAAATCAACTTATCAAAGAGTTAACAGCTCTGTTTCATTCAACAGCTCCACAGGAAACCCCATCCTCGTATCAGCCACACAACATCATAAGCTGTCGTAAAATCTCATTTTAACTTTTATACCTGCATGCTTCATAAACGCAGGAAAAACAACACGGGGGAAACGGGCCGGGCCTGGAGGGTGGAGTGTAATAACTCCAAAACCCATAATCACTTTTTAAGTATTGAGCTGTATGGCGACAGATATAGCAGGAGGGACGGGCTCTGTGGCGGACACCCGCTGGCGGTCAGAAAGGCCTGTCTGGCCTGCACAGCTGCGGATGTGTGTGTGTGCTTGTGTGTGATTCCGGGGACACCAAAAGTTTCCTGTAGATGTTCAAATATGGGCCGTGACCATAAATAAAACGGGAATGACAGTAATATTTGCCTTTATGGAGGGGGAAAAAGCAGCAATAATGTTAAAAGTCCATTTTATGGGACAATAATGGCACTTTGAGATAGAGGGAAAAACACAGTAATGTATTCCCAAAGGATGAGAGAAATTAGAAGTTAAAAGTCAATAAGAAATAGCACTAGAAGCACATTTTACATCCAAAATGAGTGAAAAGGGATATTCTGAAAGGATCAAATTAATAAATAAATTGTATGACAGGACTCACAAATATAGCAGACCCCGAACTAAACTTTGCTACAACTGTTCACAACTTGGTCACTCTTTTTTAGTTTACACTAGTTTTTGTACAACTGTATGACGACTTCTAGTCTATAAATAGCAAAAAACACCCACAAACTTAAAGGATCATGTGATTAAAGGGATAGTTCAACCAAAAAGGAAAATTCTGTCATTAATTACTCACCTTCATGTTGTTCCAAACCTGTAAGACCTTCATTTATCTTTGGAATACAAATTAGGATTTTTTTGATGAAATCCAAGAACTTTCTGACCTTACACAGACAGCAACACAACTATCACATTCAAAACCTAGAAAGTGATGACATCCATGACATAGTCCATGTGACCTCAGTGGTTCAACCTTAATGTTATGAAGCTACATTATTTTGCTAGATTAAAACGCATTAAAGACTGACACGGAAGAGACGAAATGGTTGAATAAAGTCATTATTTTTTGTTTTCTTTGTGCACAAAAGGTATTTTTGTAGGTTCATAACATTACGGTTGAACCACTGATGTCAAATGGACTATTTTATTGATGTCCTTACTAGCTTTCTGGGCCTTGAACATGTCAGCTGTGTTGCTTTCTATGCAGCGTCAGAAAGCTCTCGGATTTAATCAAAAAAATCTTAATTTGTATTCTGAAAATGAACAAAGGTCTTATGAGTTTGGAACGACATGAGGGTGAGTAATTAATGACCGAATTTTCATTGTCTGGTGAGCTAAGCCTTTAAACTCTTTAAAAGCATCTATTTCTCATAGTTCATACCCTGAAATGGCCTCTATGACCAGGGTTTCTCACACAGGGTCATGTGTGTGTTGTGTAGCGTGTTTTTGGGAGTGCATGGATCTGAGGCACAAGCACTTCCTGTGGCTGAGCAGGGCTCCCCGCCGACCACTCTGATCTCTTTTAGCCGCTCCGTTAATTTGTAGTTGTGTTTTTGGAGGCACCCAAGAGCTTTCTTTTTATTTTAAACTACTGCTTTACAAATGCACCCAACCAACGTTCATGCCGAGATTCAATTCTCATGGATCTATCGATCTAGCTATTTTCCCCTCATGGTTACACTTCTCTGGGTGTTAATTTTAAGGATTAAAACCGGTGGATTCAGTTTTTCTATATATAGACAAATATATGTGTGACCCTAGACCACAAAACCAGCCATAAGTAGCACAGGTATATTTGTAGCAATAGCCAAAAACACATTTTATAGGTCAAAATTATTAATTTTTCTTTTATGCCAAAGATCATTAGGATATTAAGTAAAGATCACATACCAAGACGATATTTTGTACATTTCCTACTGTAAATGTATCAAAACTTAATTTTTGATTAGTAATATGCATTGCTAAGAACTTAATTTGGAGATCTTTAGAAGGCGATTTTCAAAAAATGTAGTTTTTTTTTAACCTTAAAATTTCAGATTTTCAAATAGTACCCTGGCCAAATATTGTCCTATCCTAACAAACTATAAAGCTTATTTATTCAGCTTTCAGATGATGTGTAAATCTCAGTTTTAAAAAAAATTAACCCTTATGACTGGTTTTGTGGTCCAGGGTCACATACATTCAAAAACATATAGAAATATATATATTTATTTCAAAATCAAAATTGCAAACAAACCTTGACCCCACTTTTTAAAACCGTTCAAAACATTAATAGGTCTCCATTGCCTGAAACAGAATATGTGGATTGCAGTGAGTTCATGGTGTCTTGAGTGACAGTCTCATGCTAGAATTTATAATGTTACCGCTCGTCTTCGTTTAGCCACATCATTAGTGAGGAATGCCGTTTGAGGCTCGCTCAGGCCATGATCTGAGCTCTGTAAATGTAAATATGTACACAGGCGTGTAACCTCAGCCCTTCTTCACTGCATTCTCTCATGTCACAGACTGCAATCCGACTGTAGCGATGTAACTGTAGGTTTCACGTGCTGTAATTGCAGCGTTTTCGTTTAGCAAGTCTGTAAAACCAAATTCTTGCGAGATTCTCATCATTGCTGCATTTTTTGAAGTCTATAGAAAAAAGTAATAGTTTACATCTTCTGAAAATGTTTCCTTCGGTGTGGGATTTTTTCTACTGTTTTTCCATCTATCATAGTCTGATAAAGTTTAACACAGGACAGTTCACACAAAAATTAAAATTCTGTCATTAATTACTCACCTTCATGTTGTTCCAAAAGACAAATGAAGATATTTTTGATGAAACCTGAGAAAAGCTCATTAAAGACTGACACGGAAGAGACGAAAGGGTTGAATAAAGTCGTAATTTCATATTGTCATATGGACTATTTTATCGATGTTCTTACTACTTTTCTGGGCCTTAAACGTAGTAGTTATATTGTTGTCTATGCAGGGTCAGAAAGCTCGGATTTCATCAAAAATATCTTCATGTGTGTTATAAAAACAAAAAGGCTTTACGAGTTTGGAACAACATGAGGGTGAGTAATTAATGACAGAATTTTCATTTTTGGGTGAACTATCTCTTTAAATTACTGTTAAATGAAAGTACTTTTTTTTTTCCTGAAAGAAATTAATACTTTTATTCAGCAAGGACGAATTAATTAATCAAAGATGACAATAAAAAGATTTATAATGTTAAATGTTTTAAAAAGATTTTTATTCTCAAATAAATGCTGTTCCTTTGAACTTTCTACTCATCAAAGAATCCTGAAATCAAGCATATTGCGAATACATAAAATATATTGTTTTCATCATTGATAATAATACACATTTCAGCATATCAGAACGATTTCTGAAGGATAATGTGATACTGTGAAAACTGTAATGATGCTGAAAATCACATTCACCTAGAAAAACTGTTATTTGCAATAATATCTTCTGATCTAATAAATGCAGCCTTGGTGAGCATAAGAGACTTCTTTCGAAAACATTAAAAAAATCTTATAGCAACTGGTATTAATGACTCTTGACCTAGTAAACACCACTAACAAGAGTAAAAACTAAACTGAGGAGCAAATTGTTGGTGTTTCCTGACATTTGCTGGCGTTTAAAACGAATTAGCCCAGTTTTACAACTACTGGCTGCACAATCTCTCTTAAAAAAGACTTTCCGACTTTCCCAAATCAACAAACGCAACATTGGAAAACCCAGAATGCAGCGAACAAAGTACTGGGACAAAAGACTCACTAGTGCTTTGTCATGAGCACCCAACCCATTGATATGGAAGAAATTATCTCTATTAAACACACACACAAAACAAAC